>JAQZBX010061300.1:0-17132 GCA_029593785.1 Cabassous unicinctus
AGAAGATTCACTATTGATGGGGATGTATAATGATGCAGCTTCTCTGGAAGACAGTTTGGTCATACATCATACACTTGGTCATACTTTTGTATGAAGTTCCATAGGAATATACAAAGAAGAACTGAAAGCAAAAATGCCAACTGACATTTGCACACAAATGTTCATATCACCATTGTTCGCAATTGGTAAAATATGGAAATGACCCAAGTATCCATCAACTGATGAATGAACAAACAAAATGTGATATATACCTACAATGGAATGATATTCAGCTGTAAGAAGAAATGAAATAGGGACGCATATGACAACATGGATGAACCTGAAGTCATTATGTTGAGTGAAATAAGCCAAATGCAAAAGGATAAATATTGTATGGTTTCAATAATATGAAATAAATATGATGTGTAAACTCATGGGTTAAAAATCTAGAGTACAGGTCACTGCTAGATAGAACAAGTGTTGGTAAAGGGAGGGGAGCTGATGCTTAATGTATGTAGAATTCTAAATAAGATTGATTGGAAATGTTTGAAAATTGGCAGAGTTGATGTTACCATATTACAGGGGATATAACTAACTCTGCTGAACTATAAATGTGATCATGGTTAAAAGGGGTAGTCTAGGGATGTAGAAGTCAATAGAAAGAAACCTAAAGGAAAATTTGGGGATAGTATAACAGTGAGCTTTGTGATGGATGAGAATTATGGATAATAGTACAAAAAGCAAACTGTTCTTTTATGAACTAGAATAAATGTATGTAACTATTACAAGGTGTTAATATGGTGATACATGAGACAACACAGCTAATGTCACTTCTGGGCTATAGATAACAGTAATATTTTAATATAGTGTCAAAGGTCACAGAGGTACTATATCAATGTCAATGGTCAAAATTAGGGGATTATAAGGGGGTTGGGAATACGTCCATTTTTGAAATCAAGAACTGTTCTAAAATTGACTGAGGGGAGGACAACAAAACTCTGTGACGAACCTGAGAGTCACTGAGTATAAACTTTGGATGAATTTTATTAGACTTGGGACTAAATAATATTGTGAACACTGAAGTAGACGATGTACCATGATTACCAGCAAACATATGAGAAAACTCCTTTGTGCACTATAGTAATATAAAATACTAATACATGGTATTAACATTACAGCAATTTATGTGAAAAATATACCTAATGTAAGTTATGGACTATTGCTAACATTGTTAGTTGAATAATTTTTATAAATTATAAAAAAGTTTTCCACAGCAATGAAAGATATGGTTGATGGGGAATTATAAGGGAATCCTATATGTGAAGCATGATTGCTTTCTAAATTCACAACTTTTGTAATAAAAAATAGGTATTCAATCTAATTAGAAAATATAATAAAAATGAAGTAGAAATCTCCCTAACCACTCTTTCACAGGCCCACACAACACTGCCCCAGTTGCCTACTTATTTTTTTCCTTCTTTTCCATCCATATAAAAAATTAAATTACAGTCCTGATAATAGTGTAACTTGTCTAAACCTTTTCGGAAAGACCCTCATACTCAAAGCAGAATTATTGTGTTTGCTCATTCATTTACCCTTCATTTATTCATTCATATGTTAATTGTCTTCTAATTGATAGGAAGAACTTTTTCAGTGAAAGTCTCAGTGAGCTTCATACCTTCACTCCAATCTTTTTATTTACTATTTTCTGGCCCAGGGGAAAGCAGGTCCAAGAGAAGAGAGGGGAAATCTGACCCAAGAGAAATCAGACCCCTGGCAACCCAGTTCCCATCAATCAGAGACAATTTTACTTCCATCTTCCCTAAAGCTTAAAGAAAGTCCTCTTCATCTTGTCTGGAAGAATATGAACCAAGAACAACCTTTGAAGGATTTTTATCTAACCTCCTAGTTGTAGGTGATGCCTCAACCTCTCCCCAGTTGGTGACCCTAATTTCATCCTTAATATCCATTAGTTGGAAGCCAAATTTGCTCTCCTGCAGTCAGATCTCAGATTGCCAACTTCATGGAAGAACTGTAGGGATCTGAATAAGTGCCAAGATGTCCAGTAACCCTTGTGTGACATCTTCAATGACATAGCTCAGTTCCATGGGCCATGTTTTATCCTAAATATGGCAACTTGAAACATTGGACAATTGAAGCAGGGGATTGGTTCTGAGGAAACAAATATTTTATAATAAAAATAAATGGAAACTTCTCCCTGCTCTCAAAGTGGTGGCCTCCATTGATGTAGAGTGATGGGGGTGCAGGTAATGATAACTATGATGGGCTGTTGCTTTCTCCCAAACCTTTCATTTGACTCTTGTTGAAACTTGTTTCTTCAGCCCTGGTCACAAATGTCCACTCTGAACAATTCTCTGTTCCCTTTGCCTCTGAGCCTTCACACAGTCTGTTCCATTTTACTTGAAGAATTTCCCCTCTCTTCCTCTGACCCATGCTGCCCAGAGATACATGGTGTTTAAGAGAGTTGATCCTGCCTAACTGCCAGTATTTGGGGTCCAGCTACATCCCTTACTGGTCATGTGATCATGGACATTTCAGTTGAGCTCTATATACTTTATTTCCCTCATCTGTAAAATAGGGAAAATTTTATTCGTCTCATACTGTTGTCATTGGGATGAAATATGTTGATATATGTGAACACTGTGAACAGTGAATGACTGGTACAGGATAAAACCATGTGAATGTTTGCTGTTATTATTATACTTAGGCCATAGCTTACTGAGTGTATCCTAACTAGATTTTCTTGGTTAATGTATTCAGATTATGCAATTATTGCCCATCATAGCACTCATCAGGCTTCATGGGAGATTTTCAGTCACAAACCTCTCTCCTCCAAATGAACTGCAGCACCTTGGGGTAAAGACCACTTCTACCTCTCCTTTGAGTTCTAGAAAGTATGAAAGGGTCTGACACATATTAGGTTCAACACATGTATGGTAAATCCTCCAAAGGACATATCATTCATTTACATCTAGTAGAATGGGATTGTGTGATCTGGCACCTGGAGGTGTCACTGTTATTTCATCTTACTGACCCAAAGACCCAAGAAATGTTACTGTGAATGTCCTTATCCCTCTTTCAGGCCTCTATAACAAGGTTATGATTTTCTTCACAAAAAAGACTGAGCTTAGGACATCTGTAGTCAACCTGTCAGGGAGTTTTAGGAGCACTCTCTGGTTAAAAACAAACAAACAAACAAACAAACAAACAAACAAAAAAACTACTGTTCTCTGCTTGAGTCAAACATCTGTATTTGTTCTGGAGGCCATTCAGAAAAGGAGAACTAGCAAATTGTGGAAAACATTTGAAGATGGATTTGAGAAAGTTGTGGGTGGTGAGTAGGGAGGCACATGACAATTAAGACACAATAAAATCTGTCACCTGGGGAAGAGAGTGGCTTCATTTGTATGACTCCAGAGGGTAGAACAAGGATAAGTGGTTGGAAAACAACAAGAAAAGATCTGTGCTTGTTCGTGGATATAGAAAAATGCCACTGTGGCCCATCCTTCCTTTACAGACTTTTCTTTCATCATGCCCCATTTGACTTTGCCCTGTGGCCTAAAGGGAATACTTAGGGTTTCCAGAATGTCCTGTGCCATTTTCCACCTCCTAACCATCAATTTTTAAATTTGGTTAGAACATGATTTCCTGGTTGAAATCTTCCTGATCTCACTTTTTGTAGAATTTCCCAGTCTGTTGTATTCCGCATTGCACTGAACAAACACTTTACATTGTATGGAAGTCACTCAATTATATTACTTGTTATAGTTGGTTTCCAAAAAAAAAAAATGGCCACACCTTCTTCCTCTCCTTGTACCCATGTCTTCTAATGTGACTTTTTAGGTGCTTTTATCAAGAGCAGGAGAGACTGTCTTCACCTCTTGAATGGGATTGCTTTAGTCATTGGGAAGTAGCAAGTGAGATAAAAGCAGAGAATTGCAAATACCTGTATATTGGGGTTGCCTTATTCTTGCTTTTTGAGGAGTGAAAATCCACACAAATGAGTCTAGAGTGGCTTGCTTGATGATAGAGACCATACAAATGAAGGGTACAACTGTTGCATTAGAGTTGATTTTAGGCCAGCTTGCCACCAGCTGACCTAGCATCAGATTGCAGATACATGAGGAAGTCCAGTTGAGTGCAGCTGAGCCTCGACCAGACCAGGGGAATCTCAAACTGCTGATCTAAAAAGTCATGAGTGCTGTAAATGCTTGTTGTTTTTAAGCCTATGCATTTGGGGCTCATCTGCTACACAGCAAAAGATAAACAAAACACTTTTTAATCAGGACATTTTTTACTCCAAACATTGAGAGACCTTCTAGTCATTTCATTTCCAGAGGTTCTGGCATAGCATCTTACCTGTAGTCATTATACAGTATATCTTTATTGACTAAATGGATGAAGTAAAGATAAACATTTCCACATGCAAATCTGTGCATAAAGTTACATATGCAATAAAGACTTTCATGTATGATATGACTTTAAATAAATGAAACTACATGTCAGAAGTACCTGCTTACTAAATGGAGGAAAATTTAACATTATTTCTTCTTAGGGTACCCCCACTGCCTATAGTTCTGCAATTATCTCCAGGATATAATAAAGTACCAAGGCATTGGAGAAGAGCTTCATCACACCCCTTGTCAAGCCTATGTGATTTTCTTGCACCTTTGGCTCTGCTGCTTCCATGCCCAGTGTGAGCACAAGCAGCTTGACAAGACTAGAAGTACCATTAGGGGATTTGCCTCTGTAGGTCCACCCTTTCCCTCTGAATTGTTGCCACCTACTCCAGGAAAGTATTAACATGCATGGCCCCATGCCTTCCCATTATCTGTGATTCTCATTTCCCACTCCAACTCACCTTCCCTTCAGCCTCCAGTTCACTCAATGATACCACTTCAATGAGCTGATTTTGAAACATACCTGTAGAGCCATGTATTTTTTGCAGCTTCTGCCTTGCAGAGCCTAACTAACTTCTTGAACTGGAGAGGAAAGAAGAAAAATAGAAGAAACATTTACATTCAGTTGAAGTTTTAAAAAAGTTCCTTAATATGCATTTTCAAAATGCCATGCAGAAAAAATCCCACTGGGTCTCTTAAAATTTACAAGATGAAAAACAGAGGTTTCAATTTTGTCATAATCTACAGGGAAGGATGCAAAGAGCAGATGGGGAGAGGAGTAACTCCCATCCTTTCCTCATGATATCTCCACCTTGCACCTCACCTTGGAAGTCCCTGAAAGTACTGCTTAGTTCTTCACACCTCCGCAATGTGCATTGTTTATGTTCTCACAAGCAGGAATTTGCTTTGTATCCTATTGTCAGCTGTAAAATATCAAATCCAAAACCTGACAAGGCAGTGTATAAAAAACTATCAACTGAAATGGAAAGGAAATGCGTTTTTCATATATAATGACCTCATGGAACCTTTTCAAAGATTTTACGTACACTGATGTCATAGTAAAGAGAAGTCCTTTACTGAGCGAAACAATTTGGGATGCACTAAAATAACATCTTTCCCTCCCTGATATTATATTACATGATGTAATAATTTGTTTATCATCTGCCTCCTCCTCATAATTGAATTTCTGTGAGGACAAAAACTTGTCTGCCATTGCAATGACAGACACAAGTCATTATATCTTGCCACGATCTGCAGAATTGTGTGGGAGAGAGTGTGAACTACAATCTAAACTATAATCCATACTTAGTGGCAATGCTCCAAAATGTGTTCATCAATTGCAATGAATGTATCACACTAATGAGGGATGTTGTTGATGTGGGTATATTTGGATGGTGTGGGGAGCAAAGCATGTGGGAATTCCCTATATTTTTGTGTAACATTTATGTAATCCAAATAAATTTTAAAAGTTAAAATAAAAATTTTATTTAAAACAAAAATTGATTGTAAGTCAATATCAGTACATAGCAGTGAATAAAGTATATTTTAGTTAGTTTCTGAAAAAAATTATCTATTCTGTTTCTCAGTGTATGTCTAGTATATACACTGGCACCTAGAGAGAACCCAAAAATATTTGTTGAGTGAATGAATGAATGAATGAATATTTTGGAGTTCTTAACTTGGCTTCTTTATTTATATCATCTGTGAAAACAAGAATAAATAAATCGACACTATTACAAATCCAATTTAAAATTAATTAAAATAAGAAAAGAACTTTCATAATGAAGTGATAGAAAAAGTATGATTGACATTGCACAAATGAACTGTTTTATCCATATCTTTGCTTTGAAGAGAGTGGATTCTGTTTTTGCCACTTACACGGTGGGATGTGCTAGTACTGAGAGCCCTTATACTGGTTGTGAGTTTAAATGCACTAAGTAGTTCAAGAAAAAAATTTTTTCCAACATTATAGAAATTTTTTCAGTGAAAATGGAATATCTGAAAGCTGTATAAATATGTTCATTTTCTTTTTCTAATTTTGGAAAAGAAAAGAGCCAGAGTAGCAATTTAGCATTAAGAAAAATTAGTGGATGTATAAATTGTTAACAAGAGGGCATAGTTATTACATTCTATTGTCACTTACTAAATACCTATTACTCATGCCATGGCACTGCAAAGCTCCAGTTTTTCTGACAAGCTCCTAAGTATCAGAGCACATTAGGTCTCAGTGCCTAGTCTTTTTTTACTGACACCTCTCTCTAGGTTGCCTCATTAAGTGCATAGCTGTCTGTAGCTGATGACATTCAAATTTACACCTCCAGACATGTCAGCTTCTCTGAGGTTTAGACTCATGTTCAATTGTTTGCTTAATTCTCTGTGTCTCAACTTCTTCCTCTGTCAAATGTGAATTATAATAATATACTCCTCATATGGTTGTCATAAAGAAAACCATGGCATCACTGTATGTACTAGATAAATGTCAACTCTTAGCATTATTACTTGACATCCCCATGTGTATATCTAATAGAAATATGACATTATGATGGTCATACAATTCTTGGCTCCAAACCCCATTCTTCCTTATTAAAGAATTTTTCAAGGTTTCAGTGATGGGTTGACTTGTTCTCCATAATGGATATTGTTAGGAAAGGTTAGCAGAGTACATTTAATAGATCTAATAAATCATTTCTATTGGTGATAATTGAGTCAGTTTTCAGATAACTAATCTAGCAAAATATTAGTACCATTCTAGCTCCTCCTACTAATACACTCAACCCAAAATATCTACTAAGTGAGCCCATTGTGATATATTCCATCCAGGTAATAATAATGTTATTTCTTCCTTTGCGTAGCCCACCAGTATCCCAATATTTCCTTATCAGTATCCTCTGCTTTCACCTAACTCCTGTGAAAAGGCCTATTTGAAGGTGATATATAGAAGTGCAAATGATTTTTGCATTTTATATGGATATTACACTCTCACAATATCTTTTTATAGTTTTTAAATTTTTCTATTGACACAGCTCTATCATCTATAAATAATGACAAAGTAATTCTTTTTATTGCCTTATGCTGCCTTGGCCCTCCACTGATCTTTAAAAGAAACAACAAAAAGCAACCATATTTTATTGTTAATTTTTTTCATCTTTTTATTAGAGAATTTGTAGGTCAATCTGTACTTTGAAGCTTTGAAACCAGGCATTGACTTATCTTCTCTAATTATGAAAGTCCTGGTTGGAGTGGATGTCATGTTGTGGAGCCCATGCTTTTTGCCTGTGGTAAAGGATTTTGCATGTAGTAACCAGATGAAGAAGAAGGCTACTTCTCCACATAGGAGAAAATGGGCTTATTCCTTCACAGGTATAATTATATCAGGGTCAGTCTGAAGAGGATATTTTATTCAACATCTTGGATAATTCCCTTGGACAAAGTTGAAACCCATTACAGAAGACGGGAAGATGTGCATCTTAGTATAATTTCATTCCATTTTGTTCAGTTTTTCCTCTGCAGGGCAGTGTCCCTTGATCATTTCATTTCCCATTTTTAGATCAATTCCTTTAGTCTTTGTTTCTTGCTATTCAGTGAGAAGCAGAAAATTTCTTTCAGAAGTAGGAGTGGTCACTGAGAACTTTCTTTCACTCCAGGGTGTTTATTCCTAACATAGGATACTGTGGTGAGATATTGTCATGAGGTATCCTTGCTCTCTGTAGAGGTTCAGCTCCTCAACACAGTTAATTCCACTCAGGTTATCAGAACATCGCAAGTGTATAAGCAGCCACAGGTGGACCTGGACATGAAGGCAGGAACATAAAATGAGTTGGAGGAGGGCTGAGGTGGATGAATAAGGCCAGTGTGTGCAGGAAGCCTGAGCCAGGAGTCTATGCCTGAGACACTGGAAGCTGAACATAGGAGAAGAGGTCTCAGCAGACTCAACTTTGAAGAAAGTTGTGAACAGCAGAAGAATCAGGATCCCATGAGTTTTGGCTGCATCTATAGGCACCTTTGTCCAGTATTATGCCTGGTCCAGTATCAAGCACTGGGCCCTGGAATTTTACCCCAACCTATTACCTGCCCAATCAATCCTCAGTTGAGGTACTGGAAGCAACATAATGCAACATCTGTGAAATCATCCTCAACTCTCATTTTCTTTGGAGACACCACAGAACTGTCTCATCTTGCTGCATAACACAGAGCCACATTTTCCATAATACTACTACACCCTGTCAGCTACCAAATCCATTTCCATCCATCCATCAGTTCTAGAACTTCTGTAGATTCAGGAAAAGTCTCACATTCACAGAGAAAGGCTTGGCAGTCAGGCGAAATGACTTGCCATGATCATAACACTAGCTAAAAGGGAGGATCATGTTCAAAATAAGGCTGCCCAACATTCCAGAGACTGCTTCTTCCTAGAGAATGAGGGTGCAAGGATGACTTCATTCTGAAGCCAATGCATGCATCAGTCCAGCAGTCCAGCATTCCAGGGCTGGGTAAGAAACAGATGGAGGCACGAAACTGGGTAAGTGCTTAAAAATGTTTAATAAAGCACTGTTTACAATTTTCACCACCTGCAATATCATAGAAGCAAATGCCCAACTTTACTATGATTTTTCCATCTCTTTTGTCTGACTGTGGGTACTCTGTCAAGCAGAGGTTCAATCCAAGGGCACATGGTTCCAGGACACTTGATTAATCACTTTGCCACACTTTTTGGAATATTGAGGTGAGTTTATTGCCTTCCCTCCTATCTAACTCAACTACATATTTTTTCTGAAATTCAGTTCCCTGATTTAATTTCTGTAGTAGTTTTGTTTGTTTTAGTTACAACTAGAGTAGGATAAAATTATGAAAATCAGTTGTGATTCCTTACTGCCACTGTACCCCATATTTCCTTGTGATCTTCCATTCCATTGATCCAGTGGCCTTAGCTTCTTGTTAGTCAGTGGTATTAATTTATGGGAAGATACTAAATCATAATCTGAACAAAGAAGCCATTCTCAGTGTTCTGTGTTCTTTAAGAAACATTTTAAAAAATCTCATCCTGGAGTCTGTGGACTTGCAAGTCCTTTATTTACACATCTGTATTCTCTAAGAATAAAAACAAGGCCCTGGAAACACCAGAGCATTTGGTATGAAAACCATATATTGAAAAGAGATTAAGTGAAGACCTCAGCACCCTGACCATTAGATGAACAATAAAGGTAGCCCATGTTGTGCAGTGGGACTTTCAAGGGGAATATGCCTTTCTTTCAGGTGCTGGTGAACCCCTAGCCCTCCAGTGTCTGATTTCTTCCGAAGGCAACATGTGATGCAATGGTAATGCATGATGGAATCCACAAAATGGTCTTCCCCAAAGACAATAATTTTTTAAAACATATTTTTTATTTTTAAAACATACTTAGATTACATAAATGATACACACAAAAAATATAAGGATTCCCATATGCCCCACATCTCCTACACACTCCCACATAAACAATATCCTTCATTTGTGTGGGACATTCTTTACAATTCATAAACACACCCTGGGGCAAAGCCACTGAGCATGGACCATAGTTCACATTGTAGTTTACACTCTTTAACCCGCAATTCTGCTGGTTATGGGAAGATGTAAAATGGCCTATATCTGTCATGGCAATGTCATTCAAGATGACACCCAAGTCTCAAAAAGCTCCCGTATTACACCTGATTTTCCCTCCCCCTGCTTTCAAAGCCTCCAGTGGCCACTGAATCCATATCAATATTGTAATTTCTTCCATTGCTAGAATCACAATAAGTCTGTAGTAGAATAACAGTAAGCCCATGCTAGTCCACATTTCATCCCCCAATCCTGTGGATTCTGGGATGGTGATGTCCACTCCACCTCTAATTGAAAGGGGGCTTAGATACCATACAGCAAATGGATGGAATTATCTTGCTTGCAGATGTAAGCTCTCTCGTTTCCTTGTTATGGTGGTTGTCAATTCTCACTTCCTTGTTAGGCATCCTGGGTGAGTCCAAAGTAATGGAGAGTAGGTATTACAACTTCACTGAGGCTCAGGGCCCAGCCAGCACCTGGACAGGCCAAAGATTCCAGTCTCTTGGATGTACACCTGTAGCATTTGACAATTTGATATAGTTATGAATTCCAAAAATAGATATTGGATTATGCTAGTAAACTGGTCTTTTCATCTGGGCATGTTTAAGTTATGATTGGAGATTTGATTGGGCCACATCAGTAGGGTTTTGAGCTCCACCCTTTGTTGGGTGGGATCTCAAAGATAAAAGACATGGCAAAGGACAGAGTAGTACTAGTTTTGACATTGGAGTTCTGATGCTGAATGTTAATGCTGGAGGCCAGGGTAGTAAGAATACAGAGGATCTTTGTCATGAGGAAAGAGAGAAGGCTCTGGGAAAAGAGATGAGCCATTCACCTGAGGGTTTAAAGATGGCCTTGTGGAGCAAGGCAAAGCCTAGAGAGCCTCATAGTCTACAGCTGACCTTGTGGAGGAAACAGAGGAGCAGAGCCTGGAGAGAAATGGAGCCCTGGGAAGAGAGTAACCCAAGAAGCCTGAACGCTGGCAAACATCAACAACTGTCTTGCTCCAACATATGGCAACAGACTTTGGTGAAGGAAGAAACTTATGCTTTATGACCTGGTAATTGTAAGCTTCTACCCCAAATAAATAACCTTTATAAAGACCAGCAGATTTCTGCTATTTTGCATCAGCACCCTTTTGGTTGAGTAATACAGAATTTGGTACTGAGGAGTGGGGAAGTGCTTTTGCAATTACTAAAATATTGGAAAGGCTTTATAAATGGGTAAGGGATATTTTTTGGAGGAAATGTGGGATGCTTGATTGAAAAGATCTACAGTGCTTTGGTAGTAATATGGATGGTAAAGAGACTTTTTATGATGCCTTAGAAGTAAATAATAAAACTACTATTGGAAACTGGAAAAAAGGTGATCCATGTTTTAAAGTTGCAGAGCACTTAGCAAGATTAACTCCTTATGCTTTATGGAAGCAGAATTTGAAAATGGTGAGCCTGGGCATTGAGCTGAAGAGCTTTCCAAAGTAAACTTGGAGAATGTGGCTTAGCTTCTCCTTGTAGGTAATAGCAAAATACTAGGTGAGTGAAATACACTAAGGACTGAACTCTTGGGCACAAAAAAACAGAAACTGATTCCAGATATTCCAAGCCTCTGGAAATCAAGCTCCCAGACAGAAGTGCCCCATTTGAGGACTTACTTAAACTTGGAACTTGTAAATCAGGTTTGAAGATGCAATTATCTCAGAAAAGCTTGTGGAAAGTCTTACTGTCTGATGGCTTGGAAACCTGCTTCTTGCATGTTAACCAACAATGTTTTTGAGAGCACTGTTTGAAAAAACCACTGTCAGCTTGGACAAAAAAAGGACATTGACAGGAGAGATGGAAGGGGAAACAATTTTAAGAGGATAACCAACAAAGCAGATATCTGTAATTAAGACATCACCTTGGGCCAAGAGAGGAGCCCCAACCAAGTGTACAGAGAGGTTGAGATTGCCCCAGCAGTTGAAGAAGGTGGATGTTCCCACCCAATGTTCTGGGAGAGTTTTGCCACTCCAGGGTACAAAGAGGGTGGAGCACATTCCTCAAGGATTAGGGCCATTAAGGTCAGCATCCCATAGTTCTGAGAGGGGTGTGCCTATCCCCCATGGGTTAGGAAAGGCCAGGGGTCAACTCATTGCTCTGAGAGGGTTGAAACTGTATGCCAAAAGTTAGGGGAAATGTTATATTCACCTCACTGTACTAGTGGGGTTAAGACTCTAACCCAAAGATTGGGTAAGGTGTGGCAATCAACCCAAAATAATTGTAGGGTGAGGTCCAGAGCTTGGTTGACACACAGATGTTTGATGAGAGTGGAACTAAGAAAGTAGCCATTGGGCAAGCCTGTGGATAGGGTGGGTTCTCATGTGGCCCTTGGAAGAAGAAACCATCATCATAAAAATGGCTCTTAGACTTTGAAATTGAATGGAGGATGCCCTGCAGTTTTACTGAACTGTAGAGGACCCATGACTCAGTTTAACCTCCCAATTTCTCCTTATAGTAATGAAAATGTTTATTCTTTGTCTTTCCATTTGTGTATTGGAAGCAGTTAAATGGTTTTGTAGGTTTCAGAGTGATGCCTAACTTAGTGCAGACACCCGATTGGCATAGTGCACTGCAGCCCAGAACTCCTGGAGTCAAGCGATACTCCTGCCTCAGCCTCCTGAGTAGCTTACATGCAGGAATTTAAGGAGAACTGAACCATTGACCCTAAAAACTTGCTGACTTTAGTAACGTGTAACCCATCATGTATCTATTGCCCTTGCACATGCGCACACATATTTTCTTTGTTCTAAAGCTAAATAAAAGCCATGATGTTTTATGCAGCATCACTCTCCTCCCTTTGGATGGAGGGTTCCCTGACCCTGGTTATTTCTTGTTTCTTTCTCATTTTTTCCCAAGTTATTAATCTGTTGTATTAAAAGTTTATACAGAGTTTCTCTCCTGAATAATCAGTATGCAAAAAAGAAAGTCTGTTTTTATCAAAGTAGCTTCTTACACTTTAACCTTATCATTTCCTTGAAGAAACATGTTTTATTACTTTTAAAAGAACATAATGTTTCAACCTCCTTTCTCAAAAAGTAGCTTTTCATTTCAAACTGTTACAAATGATTTGGTCTGTTACCTAGAAAAAGATAAAATACAAAAAATCATTAAGTTCATGTGATACAAGTTGAATGAAGTATTTAAAACTGTTGTACAATTAAAAGAAATTTTCTACCCTCATGACAATTAAAGTTGTATGAATAAAAAGTTCATATGACTACATTAAAAGTATATAAAATGTCTGAAAATTTAATAATATTTCAGTATAATATTAAATAAAAGTATAATGTTATTAATCATAATTTTAATTATTTTAAAATATAATAATAATGTATCACAAAAACTACCTCTCTGCCCAAAAATCAAAAGGCAGATGCTTTAATTTAAGTTTATCTGATTTACCCCACCTCTGCTAAAATAAACAAGTCTATAACCAGAGAAAGAAAGCAGCCATTAGGGGCTGCCATGGATAGTGCACAACAGTAAATTATAGCAAATTAAAATAACAAACTGCAATATGCAGCAGTCCCAAATATTACAAGTTTGTTACAAAAAATTAATTTTCTTAAACAAGTCAAGCCAGCCCACATTTCCCTTTTTGTAAAATAGCCAACAATAGATTAGGTTTATATTCAACATTGGGAACTACAACCCCAATTCTAATTATAACGTTAACAAAAAAACCTACTCAGGTATTAAAATTACAGGTTAATGTATTGCCCCACAGTCCAAATAGGAAATACTAACTTGTTTTTACCTATGCCTCAAACTACACAAAATAAAGAAATTAAGGTCATTCTAATAATGCTACTAAAAATCTTAAATGCATAAAAAATAAAAGTTTATTCATTGGATATCTGCTGGTTAAAAGTCTTATTATTTCTTATTATATAATCTACTATAGTTATGAATTATGTATAACATACTTAAATATTAATCAAAACTTTAATGCACTACATTGTATACTAAAGTAATTTAATAACTTCTATGTTACACATAAATGTATTTTATTATATGTATATGTAATTCTTAACATTTTTCATATTTCAGGAAAAATAATGGAAACTAAAATAGTAAGCACATCAAAGATGTTTTGTAGCAAATTAAAAAAGATAAAATACATTTCAAAGTGTGTCATTTTCCTCCCTGGAGGAGCTGACCACTCTTCCGGGGACTGATTCATAAACCTTAAAATATACTGCCCAAGAAGTGGTGAGTTCCTTCCTGGGGAGTCTGGTCCCTTCCTCAGGAATTAGCAAAATACTCACAAGTTGGCATCTATAGTATCAAATTCATTAATCCTAAACACAATCAACCAAAACTCTAGTATCAATTCCTAATTCAACACTTCCCAGATAAAAGCTAAATACTGGGAAGTATATATATAAAACTGCTCTATTGATCTGTCATTCTGTAACTTTGTTCAATATTAGCATAATCTTTTAATTGATTATATTATTCATGTTTCTCACTCAAATTGTCAGTATAAGCTTATTAAACTAAATATACATATTAACATTTATCTTGTATGTATCCAGGACTCTAGCCAAAAATAAGCCAAGTATATCAATGTGTCCCCTGGTTTGATAAGCATGTGAATATATGTATACATATTATAAAAGTTTGGAATATAACAGTGAAACCCCTGTTTATAAACAATCCTTCACTTATTTTATATTCTTCCAATTATTAACAAAAATACATTGACTAAATATCAGTAAAAGGTTCTGTCACCAGAAATGTTCAATACACCCGCCATGTGTCAATATTATGTCTTTAAGGCTTTACACCTTACTCATTCTGCCTTCCCACAAGCATGTATTTAATCTCATTGCAGCCTCTTCAAAAACACCTTTAACACAAGTCTATAAACATCTCCAACATTCTCTTACCCAAGCAAGTAATCCCAAGTGTCAAGCTATTGCAGAAAAAAACAATCACTAAAATTAATGTTGCAAAATAAAAAGGGCAGAGATGGAGGACAATCTGCTGAAGACAAACTGCTTAAAGCATTGCTTACCTTAAATATTCTTAATAGACAACAAATTTCAAATATCACAGCAGCAGAAAGGCAGGAGGTTAATAAAAAGAATGAAAATGAAAAATGCAAACAACCGATATATTGGAAAAATGAAACAACCAATAAATGGGAACAAAGACTGGTAAAAATTTCAGGCTGAGGTTTTGTTTTTGTCATTACAGAAACAGTAGAAAAGAAGTTGATCCCCTCCAGAAAAATCAAGCCTAGAGTTGAAGATGCTGCCTAAACTTAAACTATGGACATGGTGGTTTCACCTTGGATTAATTATAGGTAAAATATTAGGTCAAGGTAAGATGTCATATCATAATTACACTTATTGGGCATACATTAACAAACCACCTCTTTTAGAGCTGGTAACTTGGGCCAATGAGTCTTACCCAATTTATCTTAATCAATCTCACCATTTTCTGTGACCTTTTGATTTATGGCTACCTTTAAAGCCAAAAGAAGGCAAATTTATATAAAAATTTAACTTTACCTTTTTATAGACCACCCTCTTTTATTGGACATGGTTCCACATGCATGCAACCTCAAAATCACAGTGTAGTTTTAACAGAGAAAAATAAAACTCGAATTTATATTCTTTTCCCTTCTTTACCATATAAATCAGAAAATATTGTAAATCTTACATGTCCCTCTCAAAACAGATTACTAATTGACAAATGGCATGTATGTCATGGTTTTACAGAGGTTGTGTTGTTTAATGATTCCTATGGAATTGTACAGGATCGGACCCTTATAGGAATACCAAGGCCTGTTAAAAACACAAGGATATATTTGTTCATTAACAATTCAACCATAACCACTAATGACAGTAGTCCTTATTTCTGGAATTTTAGTAAAACGGCATTTACTAACAGCTCAATAAGTTGGAAAAATCAAGGAATTTTTATCCCACAAGTATGGGACACTAAACATAACAAAACTCAAAATTATTTATGGAAATTATTTTTGGGAACTGACCCAATTTTCTAATGGCAAGGCAATAAAACTAATATTACCAGTTTAAAAAGAAAATCAACTCAATTTCTTACAGTATGTATATGAGATCCTATAGTTTTTATCATTCGAAAAATAACTTTTGGTGAAAGGAACATTAGCTTCTCCAATTGCTTTTTATATACATGTCTTAACAATTCATATTTGCAGGATAATCAAACTCTTTTTATAGCAAGAAGAAGAAAAGGACTATGGTTACCAGTTTGGATGACCAGACATTGACAGCAGTATCCAGAATCCCAGTTGCTGTGGCACTTCCTCGACCATTATTTAAAAAAAAAAAAACTGAAAGACAGATTGGACTTTTAATAGCAGGAATGATAGGACTGATTGGTATCATAACTGCTGCAGCTGTCACTGGCACAGCGCTGCATCAAGGGTCCAGACTCAACAATATGTTAAGGATTGGCATAAAAATGCAAGTGAGATGTGGCATAGCCAGTCTTACATTGATATGGAACTGAATAATCATATGAATGATCTTGAAACAACTATTATACATTTGGGTAATCAAATACATAATTTAAACTTGTTAACAACTCTTAAGTGTGATTGGAATGAAAGTTCTTTTTGTATTACTCCTTTGCCTTATAATAATAGTGAGCATGATTGGGAAGAAGTGAAAAATCATTTGATTGGACATAAGCATAATACATCTTTAGATATTTTAGAATTGCAAAAGAAAGCATTGAGCATGTCTCAAAATGAATTGAAAGAAACCCCTGGTGCAGAATTTTGGATTCAATTGTCTGAAAATTTATATAATGTCAATCCGTTTCACTGGTGGAAACAAAAAACAGTTCAAATATCATTTTGGAGTGGATTAATCATTATTGTTTTATGCATTTTAATTGTTTGTGTTTTCAAGTATAGAGCAATAACTATATTCATAGAAAAAATAAAAAATTAAATCAGATAAATGCATTTATGTTAAGAAATTTAGCCATGAAAAACTAACTTTACATTATTTGTGGTGGAAAGTAGTATACAAATAACACCATGATTTTACTACTAATTATATACATAAAAACATACACATAAGAACCTGAAGAAGTATAAAATATAAATGAAATTGCCTT
>JAQZBX010061301.1:0-17130 GCA_029593785.1 Cabassous unicinctus
GTTTTGCTCTCCACAGCTACACTGGGAGTAGTGAACTACGGTCATTTTGGGTGGGGAAATGGAGGTCTAAAAAGGTGAAATAGCCTGTTCAAGGTCACACCTCTGGCCAAGTGGATTCCAGGGCCTGAGCGGTTGAGGCCAGCACATTACACTGCCTCCCACATCACTGGCCTCTCAATTCACTTTCCTCATCTGTAAAATAAGGATAACCAGCTACAGAGCAAATGTGACATTGCTGGTCAAGCACATGTCTCAGAGCCTGGCACATGGGACCAAGGACAGGGATGCCAGCACTGAGCTAGGAACTGTGTATGACCTTTTAAGAAACTGCCAGACTGTTCTCCAGCCGGCTGCTCCATTTTTCTTTCCCATCAGCAGTGTACGAGGGCTCTGATTTCTCCACCTCTCAGCCAGCACCTGCTGCTGTCTGTCTTATTTTAGCCATCCTAGTGGTGTGAAGTGTGTGAAGTGGCATCTTACTATGGTTTTGCTTTGCATTTCCCTGATGGCTAATGACGTTGAGCATCTTTTCATGTGCTTCTTGGCCATTTGTATATCTTCCTTCGAGAAATGTCTATTCCGATCCTAGCATAAAGCCCTTTTACACACTGAACAGTAACACAAGTTAGAAAGTGGAGGCACAGGAATAAAGCAGAGTTTGCTGAGCCCCTGCAGAGTGCCAAGCAAGGGGCCAATGAATGGCTCCGGCAAGTCCTCCTAAGCTCAGTTCTGCTTGATTTAGGTGAAATGCTTCTTTATCCCACACCCCTTTTTACCACAAAACAAAGGCCATGACCCCTTCATGCTCACTGCAGGATTCCTTGGAGATCTTGATGGCCCTCAGTAAATGAGTAGTCAGTTCTTAAGAGACGTCTGCCTCGTCTCACGGCCTCTGCGGCCCATCTCAGCCTGCTCTTCACACGAAGCCCCACATTCCTGCGGGGCCAGGCTGAGAAGCAAGTCCTCCCATCCGCTGCCCCGATGAGCAGAACCAGAGGCTTCCACGCCCGCAGAGTCCTGAACCATTCTCACCTTTCTCCAGGGCTCCACACCTGGCAGGTGGGACCCCACACCTGGTAGGTGGGACCCCATGCATTACCTCTTCAGTGAGGGGGTTTTGCTGCAGAGTCTGGGGTGGTCCTGAGCCCCTGAGGGCCTGGCGTTCAGAGCGCTGGGCCCATGCCTGTCCGTTTACCAGCCTGGACACTGGCTAACTGGGCAGATGGCCAGTAGATGTTTCTCAGTGAACAGGCAGATGGAGTCCCTGTTCTTGAGCACCTGTTCACAGCTGGGCAGTATCTAATTTTTGTTATCATCCCTCATCCTCCTGAGTCCCTCTTGTCACTCCCATTTCAGGGAGTGCAGAAACCGAGGCACAGAGAGAGGCCGGTGGCCCAGCTGGCAGTTAGTGTTGGGTCCAGAGCCAGTGCTCTTTGGCTCCGCCCAGCATTCTCCACGGTGAATGAGCACACTCACCTGTCTCCTCAGGTACTACGCACCCCCAGGACCTACCTCAGCCTCCTCAGCCGGAGCCTCTGCCGACTGGCCCCCCACGGGCTCCTCCCGGCCAGCTGCCCGGTCCCGGCACTCCATGCAGCTCAACCTGGACGACCTGGAGGAGCTCAACGAGGCCCTGAGCCGCGCCGTGCAGGCCGCCAGGAGCGTCCGCTCCACCACCAAGCAGATGAGCCGCTCCCTGTCGGCCGACCTGCGCCAGGCCCGCGGCCTGCGGGGCTCCTGCCTCTTCTGATGTCACCCGAGGCTCAGGTGGATGGGGGCGGTGGGGGCAGGAGTTCCAGGTGCCAGGAGGCATCCCTCCAGCACAGGTCCCCCAGCTCAGTCTTGGTTTTTCAAAATGGAGTTGGCATAGGTTGGTCATCAAGAGAAGACACTTCTTGGGGGAAAAGCCTCCTGCGGTGCTGGACCCAGGGCAGCTCGTGTCCAGGCGGAATCTCGGGGAGGGTCTTCTCCTCAGCCTGCAGTCGCCCACCTCCGACTAATAATACGTATTTTGTATATGAATGGACAGATGTTTTCTTAAACTGAGGGGTTTTTCCGGTCTTGGATCCTGCTGAGGAGGCCAGAAAAGAAGGAAAAGGGCCAGGGTTTGGGATGCAAACCTGCCCCCCCTCCTGTGACCAGCACAGCTCTGGACTTAGCATCCCGGCGTTTGCTTCTAGTGACTGGCAGTCAGTGGGGTGTCTGGGGCCCCGGGTTGACATGTACCCACATTTCCTAGGGTTGGAGAGGAAAAGACCTGGGTCCTTGCTGGGATGGAGACAAGCTGTGGAGGGCGCCTGGAAGCTGTCCCACCACAGACCCTCTCAGTACCTCACCCCAAGGCCCCGACTCTCTCTCTAGGATCCCTGTGGCATTTGGCTAGTGGCCAGCTACCTGCCAGGCCTCAGTTCGGAGCCTGGTCTGTGGACAGGAGGCCAGACCCTCTCCTGCTCCCCATCCTGCATCAGTGCTTACCTCGGCGTTTCTGGAATGTGTGCATAAATAACGTTTGTATATTTGAGGCATTCAAAAATATATTTTCGTTACAAGGGAAAATGAAGAACAAATATTGATCTTTAAAAAAAAGGCAAAAGAAAAATCCCCAGAGCCTGCTGTGTCTGTGGTATGTGTCCTCGACTTGTGGTTTCTAAAGTCAGGTGCATGGGATGGAAGAGTTGACGGCCAGCCAAGCCCTTCTCCCCGGCTGGGTGCACGTTCCCAGACTGCCTACCTCCCTTGGGTGGCTTCTGTTTCTCCAGCTTTCCCCCTCTGCCTACTCAGAGTCTCAGACCGTTGGATTGGAACAGCCCCTTTTTACAGAGGACAGAGATGTTTTGAGACTCACAGCAAGTGGGTGTCAGCAAAAGCACGAATCTGGACTCTCTTTTCAGTGCTCCTGGTCGCACCAACAATAGCTGCCCTTCCCCGAGCACCCACTAGATGCATCCATGAGCCGGGTACTCGGCTTGTCACACCCCATCTGGCCCACACCCAGCCAGCGAGGTTCCCACTGTGGCCCCATTTTATTGATGAGAAGAGTGAGGTTCCCAGGGCTGTCTGCCTCAGCTGGCTCATGAAAGAGCCAGGGTTCAAACCCACATTTGTTGACTCCAAAACCCATGTTCATTTTACACTTTCTTTCTACACCTCATGACTTTTCTCCTCTCTGACTCCTGTTTCTCATTCACTCAGGTCTTTCCTTCAGTCCCACCTCTGTCTTCATTTGCTTCTCCCCTGCCCCCTCCAAGGACCCATTTCTATTTAATTTTCCCCTGATCCTCCCCAGCAGAGTTAAAACTGGTATCTTGTTGGCAGTAGCACTGAAAAGGAAAGATTTCTTAGAGGTTCTGAGCCTCCCGGTCCAGAATTTTCTGGGGTTCATGAGGCCATTACATCCACTGGGATGGAGCAGCCCAGGCTGGGGTCCAGACCTGTGACCCCAGCCCCAAGACCCTGGGTACAGCAGTGGACCCATCTCTTTAGCGAAGGATGCTAGAGTCTGGGCATGTGGCAGGGAGGTCTCGAGGACCATGGCTGTGAGGATTCACGACTGGGCTGGCGCCAGGATTGCGGATCTGTCTAGTTCATTCAGCCACTGTACGCATGGAATTGCCTGAGTAATTCAGCGACCCTCACAAGACAAGGGGCCATGATTGACGTGCCCCTCTGGGTCTGGTGGGAGGCCAGTCCTTCCTCCCTGGGCTCCTGGCCCAGGGCTCAGCTCTGGACATGTCTCCTGGCTAATCACAGACTTGGCCCCACCTCCAGATACATTTGCAAGATGATAAAAAATGGCCCTGTGGCCTCGCCCCTATGTGTCATCTCCTGTTCGGGGTCACTCTTAGGACACTTCATGGAGTCACCCAGCACCAAGTCCTGCCCCAGTCCAGGCCCCCACCTCCCGCCAGGATGCCCATGAAGTCTCCACACAGTCTTCTTGCCTCTGGTCTGGCCCCGCTGATCCCTCCCCTGACAGCAGTGCTTATGTCTAAAAAAGGCCCGTCCTGCTCGGCATCAAGGTGCTGGAATCCCACAGCCCCCTACCCACAGCCCCTACTTGGGGTCCTCTGCCTCAGCCTTATTCAAACGTGTCCTCCTAGGTCCTTGGCTGGCAGAGGGAACTGCACATTTTATCTCACTTCTAAATTTTCTACACTGATGGTTCAGATGCCCCTTCCAGGAAGCCTTCTGAGACTTCCCCTCTCATTCAGAGATGTTTTGAGACACAGCAAGTAGGTGTCACATGGTGCATCTCATCCTCAATCCTGCATCTAGTATTACCCCAGGGGCTCCTCCAGCCAGGAGCAGCATCTTATCCAATGCCAGCCAGGGCTTGCCTGGGGGCAGGCTTCAAATGAATGAATGAATGAATGAATGAGCAAACAAGTGCCTAGCAAACAGCCTGTCCCCAATGCAGGAGCTTTATTAATGCAACTGGGGAAAGAATGGAGATACAAAGACTGGTGGGAGGATGAGGGTGGCCCCAGATCCCTGAGGGCACCGCGGCTCTGACTGGGGTTAGTCCTTGTGTCTTAGGAGTCTGTCTTTCCCTTCTTCCTCTCTTCCTCGTGCTGTTTGTCCAGCGTCCCACACCGATCCTAGTGGGGGAAAAGAGTTGGGGGTAAAGAGGGGGCTTTTTTCCATGGGGATGGAATGAACCTGGACTCTGGAACCAACCCAGCCAGGTTTCCCCCCTTGGCTCTGCCACGACCTAGCTGGGTGATCTTGGGGAAGTTCTTTTCTCTTTCTGAGCCTCTGTTTATTCACCTCCAAAGCCAGAGCTCAAAGCGTTGTGTCCTTTACTGAGCACTTCTGACCTCTCAGCCCTGAGGCAGTGTCTCTGGGCCTCCTCACAACGGCATCCATTTGGGAGGGGGCAAAATTGAGGCTCAGCCTGGCCTCGTCACCTGTCTGAGGTCCCAGGCCAAGAGATGGGGAGGTAGGCTGCGGACCGACTGGCCTGACTCGGGGGCCTGTGTCTCAAGCTCTTTTCTAGGGTTCCTGGTGCTGGGATGAGCTCACACCCCTGGTGATCATGGGAGATGAGCTCAGGTGGCAAGCGGTTAGTGTTTTTATTTTAACAGTAATCAAGTTTTTTCACGTATATCATACGAAGTGTAAGCGGCTCTACAGCTGTGTGGGTTCACAGATAATATTGCATAGGATGAAGCCGAGTAAAGCCTGGCATGGGTTTAAAGAAAAATATTAAGGAGATGCTTATGCAGGGAATTCTTGTTATACAATAATCAGGACGTGGTCCTGGACTTGCTGAAGTTGACACTGAAACCCCAGCTCTTATTCCCTGTTGCACAAGTCATAACGATGAGCAGTGAGCAGAGGCCCGGCGGAGCAGGAGGTGGCACATGGCCCTGCCTGGGCTGTGTCTCTCCCACGTCCCGCCGCCACACTTTTCTAATCTCCTCCCCTCCAGTCAGCCTTGTAAGTCCTCCCCACCTGCTCTGGGCCCCCTCCCTGGTTTCACTGTGTCTTTTCCCTCCTGGGCTCTCACCCAGCACCCACAGGCCTCCGGAAGCTCAGCTGGCCATGCTTAAAGCAGGACGCCCCGCTTTGCTGTGCAGCCCGGGCTGGCGGCCTTCCCTCTCTTGGCCTCCCGGGCTGCCCATGACATGATCACCCCCAAGCTGGCACTGGGCACTGCCCTGGCCTTCTTGCATTTACCTTTTTCCCGTCTGTGTACAGAATTTCATCGTCCTGCAGGCCCATGCACTTGAGGGCTTCGTGGAACTCTGTCAGCTGTTCCTTGGTCACCTCTTGCTTCCTGGCTGCAGGGGGCAGCAAAGGGGCTTGGTCAGGATGCTGGGAGGTCCAGGCCAGAGGCAAGGCCGGGCTGGGTGCTGGGGGCCCGTCCCCGGGGGTGGAGCCCAGGTGAGGGTTGTCGAGGTTGGCTAAAGGATGCCTACCGTAGAAGACCACTCCCCGGTTTTGGTCATCTTCCAGAAAGAAGTAAAATATGAAGGTCTCGGGGTCCTTGGTGAGCCACAGGTAGGCAAAGTGTTCTTGGTTCCTCTCTGGAGGGAAAAAGAGCCTCTGGGTGAGTCTGTGAGGAGGGTCCCATCTTACACGAGGACCCCTGGGCATGCCCAGAGTCACTTAACTGATGAGTGAGTGCAGGGCTCATGCTCCTCCTTTTACAGAAGAGAAGAATGAGGTCCAGAGAGGAGCCTCGGGGTGGGTAGGTAGGGCCGACTCAGCTCCATTGGCATTCCTGTGCCCCTACTATGGGCAGTGATGATTGGGACATGCGTGAAGCCACTGTCCAGCAAATACACAGGCTGCTGACCTTAGCTTCCCAAGGATCTCAAAGTGTGGCCAAGAGAGAGGCAGGCCTGAAGCCAGGCTTGAGTGTGAATCATAGTTCTAATTGCAAGCTGTGTGACCTTGGGGAAATGCCTTGACTTCACTGTGCCTCTATTTTCTCATCTGTAAATTGGGTAGGATCATCATCATGTCCTCTTAGGGCTGTTGTGAGTATTAAAAAGTTCATTCACCTAAAGCACAGTCAACAGTGCCTGGCACATAGAGCCCCAAAACGGGGTGATCTTTCCTTTGATCATCGCACGTATCGGCACCAGGACCACAGAGACATAAGCCACGTGCTTTTCTTGAGTTCTCTTTAGCCCCAGCCTTCCTCCTCTCGGCTCTGCCAGCCTACGCCACGGTCCTCCCCTTTCCACATGCAGCCCTCAAGCCTGGTGGCCCCAGCTCACCGGTTTTGGAGAAGGTCCTGTTCTGCCGCTGGATTGCCCCGTAGCTGGCATTGTAGATGCACTGGTCCCCGCTAAAATCCGACGCAAAGTGAGACCACCGGGTCAGACGGTCAAGGGGAGATGGACAGTCACTCATCCTCAGTCATCCGGGGGCACGATTCAGGCAGAGATTCCAACCAATCCTCCCCATTCCAAGATGGGAAGACCGAGGCCAGGGAAGGGGAGGGGACTTGCTCCCGTTTTCTGGCTGATAGGGGAGAAGCTAGAGCTAGTGGCTGGGGGGGGCGGGGTGGAGGGCTGGTGTGGGGGGTCTCACATGGTCTGGTACTCTCTGAACAGTACTGTGTCATCCGTCAGGTTGGGGAGAAGGTAAAAGAAGGCTGCGTGGATCCCTCTCGCCTCCTGCTGGTACTCGGGTTTGCGTAAGACCGAGGCGATGTAAAACCACTTGCCAGAGATCTGGGGAGGAGGCAGGAGCTGGCATGGGGAGCTGGGGGCTGAAGCCTTGACGGGCTCTGGCAGCTCCTCCCTCCGTTTCTCAAACAGGGAGACAGAGCGGCCGCAGGTGGGGAGCTGGGCGTGCAGGAGCGCGCACCACGAGCCAGGCACCTCCAAGCACCCCCTCCACGCAGCACAGAACTGCCTCCCCCGTGGGGCTCCAAATAGGGAGGCAGGAGGTGGCTTCCCGAGGCTCCCTGGCTAGTGTGGATTTCATCCCAGGATCCAGGAGAGGAAAGGGTAGAGCCCGGAGCCAGCAGGGGAGAGGGAAGCCCAGGGATGCGGGCAGCTGTGCAGGGCTCTGTGGGCCGGGCTGGGACCAGGCCTCACCCACTCCAGGGTAGCGTTGGTGATGGGCGTGGCCTTCAGGGGAGCACACACTGGGTCCTGGGCGTCCAGCAGAGGCAGGAGGCTCAGGACAGCGAGGGCCCAGGACAGTGCCATGCTGAGACAGGAGGTGCCGGGGAATCAGGCAGAAGTGGTGGCAGGAGGATGCAGTGTCCTTTATAACAAGCTGTGGTTGGCCGGGGCGGGGCCCAGCCAGGGTCAGCCGGGGCCATTGACACAACCCAGGGAGCAATTGGGAAATCCTTGCACAAAACTTTCCCTCCGTCCCCTAAGCCAGTTCTAGGTCAGACCTCCAGGCCCAGGTCTCACTTAAGTTCCTGACGGGAAGCGCTTTCAAAGGGCTGAGGGTCTGGCTTACTCAAGGCTAGGGTGGGGGCGGGGCTGCAGTGATAGTAAATACCTTTGAGTCCCCAGATTTCATTACAGGGGTCACCCGCTTGGCAATCATGTTTTCATCCAATTTGTATCCCACTGAGCGCCAAGACTTGAGTGGGACGATGCCATAAATCGAATGCTGATGGCACCTTAGAGTTTCCGGCTGGCTAGTGAGGGGTTTCAGAGTTGGGGGAGAAAACATGGTTCAATTCCAGCTGAGAGGAGTTCCAGCCTCAGAGGAAGGAGCCTTTCTGAAAGAAAGGAGCATCTCAACTGAGTGACTTCTTTCCAGGAAGAGTGTATTACTTGAACCAATTCCCAACATCTAAAAGAAGACGTTAAATCCATGGTGCCACCCACCCTGTACCATTCACGCAGAGAGCTTGTCTGTCTTTTCACCAACCTACCCCCAATCTTGGAACATGATCAGCAAACAGGAAGAACAATAAATGTTGTGAAATGAATGAGTCCCCTGCTCGTTGACATTTCTACCTGATGAAGTCAAATGTTTACCCATGTGAATAAATACCTTCAAAGTATTCTTAGGATGCACATACAATTTTGTAATCGCCATCATTTCCCATATTTTGCATCAGATTTCATAATTCAGTGATGCCTGATGTTATAATTTACATGGATGCATAATCCTTCATTCATTTAATCATGACCTCTCTCATGTCCACAGCATTTTATATTTTGATTTTTCTCCTGATGCTAAATGTCAAAGAGTGGCCAAATCACTCACTAAAAATATAATCTCCAAGAAAAAGAAACAATATTTGTCCACTGAAAGTCTTGTATATGAATTTTCCTAGCAGCATTATTCACAAAGCCAAAAACTAGAAACAACCCACATGTTCATCAACAGGGAAATGGAAAAACAAATCCTGGCATTTTCACAGTGGAATATTACTTAGCAATCAAAAAGAATGAACTGCTGACCATACACAACATGCATGAATCTTAACATTACACTGAGTAAAATGAAATCAGGCGTAACAGAGCACATATTACATGATTCCATTTATATGAAGTACTAGAAGGGTTAAAACTAATCTACAGTGACAGAAATCAGATCAGTGGTTAACTAGGGCAGGGAGGGCAACTTGACTGCAAAAATGCACAAGAGAACTTTCTGAGGTAGGCGGCAGTGCCATTTTCATTGTGGTGGCATTTACACATGTATATTTGTCAAACATTGAACTGTCAACCTAAAATGTGTACATTTTATTGCATGCAAATTATACCTCAACAAAGCCAATTAAAAAAAAAAAAAAACCCTCCCTCAAAGTAGTGAACATAAAAACAGCAAATCAAAAAACACTAATGATTTTTTTATTATTATTATATGGGGAGGTCCGGGGATCAAACTCCAGTCCCTCCATATGGTAGACGGACACCAACCTCTTGAGCTGCGTCCACGTCCCCATGATTTTCAATGCTGTACCTATTAGGCAACGTACCAGTGAGTCTCTTTCTTCACATCCTTGTCAGAACCGGACTTCCCTCCTTTTTCTCTTTATATTTCACCAGCTCAGTTTGGTTTTTGACTTTGCATGGTTTTAACTTGATTCTTGAAAAAGTGGAGTTGATCAGGAGGGAGAAGAGAGCAGGTGAGGGGTGGTGTGTCAAGGACCGGAAGGTGTGCGTGGCTGGAGCAGGTGATGGGCTCCGAGTGCCCCGACTTGATCTTGGGGAGGTTGGCAGGAGTCCCAGGCTGCAGGGCCTGGACGCCAGGCTGCAGGGTTAGGGCTGAACTCTGGGGGCTTGTGGGAGAAATGGAAAGATGTTAAGTGGGGTTGAGGGTGATATAATCAGATTTGCTCTTTAGAGAGATCATTCAGTCTGTCTGCTGTGGGGAGGATGGTAAGGGTGGAGGTGGGAGAAAGACCAGTGGAGGCTGTTGGAGTGCTCCAGGCGTGAGCTGACGGAGGACAGATTCAGGACACTATTTATTTCGGGGAGAGGCTGTGCATCATGCAGGGATATTAGACCCAGCCCTGTGTCCTGAGCTTTAGAGGGCCCCACATACTGCACCCGCCCACCCACACAGAGCTTATTAAATAACACATGAGCACCTCTGTCACTTGGGAGCTGGTGCCTGTCCTGGCACAGAATGACCTATAGCCCCAAATACCCACTTTCGTGACCAACACTGTTCAGGTCTCAGATGAACAATTCTCAACGTCTTACACTCGATACCCTTAAGGCAAAAGGCCACTGCATTGAAACGTCGTAAAGACTTGTGGGTGATGCTACCACTGGCATGGCAGACAGACACTGCTTTAGAGATTCGGGAGGGCTGGAGTGGACAAATAGAAAAGACAAGTCATTTAACTTCCTAATCATCCTTCTCAGCATAAATGCAATAAATTCTTGCGTTATTAACTCTTATTATCCAGAAATGCAAGAGTCCATTTTCTTGCAATTTGTTGATGGTGACGTCCTGTGAGTTAGAAATAGGCAGTATTTGCTACAGTTGCATATGGTAGCTGAGAAACATTTTGTAGCATTAAACAATTCATGTTATGGTTAAACTTGTGTCTATATGGGTCAAGTGGTAGCACACATCAAGCATGAATCTAATCCTTAACCCTGGCAGCTGAAAGTTGAATGCTAGCACTGCAAATGATTTTCAGTTTTACAAAAAATTTGAACAGGATTTATTTAAATTTCTAAAAACGTAAGTAAAAAATGTCAGCCTAATTGAAATAATTTTGGCTTTAAATTTTAGATCTTTATACCAACGGTGTGGGCCTCCATCTTTTCACTTATGGGTAGCTAGGGATGAGCCTCGAAGGGGAAAGCAGGGGCAGGGCACCGTCCTTTTTTTTCTTTTTCCTTTTTGGTGCTGAGCAGATCAGCTCTGGCCCAAACAGCCGCCTCATGCAGCAAAATGATGGACTGAGAGGAAATGGAGTGTGTTACCTCAGAAGACAGCGCATGGTCCTCACGGTGCTTGCTATTTCTCTCAGGCAGCCCCTTGGGGGTCTCACTCTCCACCCACGAGGCTACCCAAATTCCTCCTCCACGCGCACTCAGCCCTTGCCATGCCCCCGTGCAGGTGTCCCCTTTCTCCTTACCTTCCCAGGGATATTTGGGTGCCTCTGTGGATTGAGGTTCTGGAGCAGCCTTCCCCAACCTGACCTCAAATCTAGCCCTGGCACAATGTCAAGAGAAGTGTGGCTGGAAAGAAAGAGACAGAAAAGGCAGTGGAGGGTGGTGGAGAAGAGCTATCCTGGCCCCTACCACTTGCTAGCTGTGTGACCTTGGGCGAGTTACTTAGCTGCTCTTTGCCTCGATTTTTCCACCTCTAAAATGGAGCCAATATTAGTACCTGCTTCATCAAGTTGTTAGGAGAATTAAACCTGTTAACATTTACACATGCACATTCAATGAAACAAACTTTCTTTTAAGGCTCCGCTACTTACAATAACCGTCTCCATCCTTTCAAAGACAAGCTGGGGTGGGGAGGAAAGAAAGAAAGATACTTGCATTAAATAAATACTTCCGTGATTGCACAGGACATCCCAATTCTAAAGGCATCAAAATGCAAGAATACGTCATCTTCTATCCCAGAGTCATGAAAAGAAAACATCCCCCCATTATATAGACAAGGTTTAAAACAAAGGCTCAGAGAGGTGAGGCGACATGGCCAAAGGCCACACAGCAAGGAAGCTGTAAGGAATAGGAAATGCAGCCATTTGAACCCTTCCATTTCTGGAGAAATCCAGTTTGAATATTTCTTCCCCAAGACCAGGGTTTAGTGCTGGGACTGGTGGAAAACGTGTGATCTTCTTTCGGATGAGCACCTGTGAAGAAAGAGCAAACTGTCCTGATTGGGAGCTTTGGGTCTGGGCTGAAGAAACATCCCCTTAAAGAGAAGGGTTGCTCAAGTTCAAATCCTGTTCTGTCATCTTGGGCAACTTAAATAACCTCTGGTCTTCAGTCCCCCATCTGAAAAACGAGGGTCATAATGGGTGCCACACAGGTTATGCATGAGTTGAAAGCGTGTCACACTTGGCACGATGCCTGGTTCTCGGTGGGTGCACAGGAAATTGTAGCTGATGTTATTGCCTTGAAATTGTCCTTTGGGGTTTGAAATTGTCCACCTTATGACCACCTGTCAATTTCTTAGGCCAAAAGCTCTTGAATAGCATCAATTTCCTATAATTTACCCTACTACTAGTGACCCTGTCTGTGGCTGGCAAGCAGGATAAGGCATATCATCCCATTTTGCAGAGAGAGAAACTGATGCCCAGGGAGAAGTCATGACCTGCCCAAGGTCATGTTCCATCAGGAAGCTGGGCCTGGAAGCCACCTGCCAGCCTCTCCCTTTCTCCCGTGCCCCTCCTTCGCTTTCCCAACACCTGTCTGCAGGTCATGGTAGGGATTTGACTGTCCATGGCCAGGACTGGATTCCCTGTGGACAGAGAAAACACGGGCCCGGCCTGGGCTCTCCCCTGGAGTTCACCTGGCCTGGGGAGTCTGCCTTGGCTGTTTCCTGATAACTCGGTTGTGCAACGGGAGGCTGGGAACTGCAGGAGCTGTCAGCTCAGGGCCAGCTCCTTCTCTCTGGCAACCTCCTACCCACCCCTGCCGGGAATGAGCTGGCCTGGTTCCAGGAGTCTTGCTGGCAGGTTACAGAGGCTGTCCTGGAATAGGGGACCTCCTGAGAGGGGTGAGTGTCACTGTTGTAAGAGAGCCCCTCTTCTCTTTCCCCTCTGGCCCTTCTCCTTGCCTCTCTCATCCCCTCCCATGGCCTCCCGGACAGTTGTAGCTACTGCCCCATCCCAGCTCAAACTCTGCCTCGTCAACCTAAATCTTGCTCTTCTGTACAAACCTGCAGCTTGTCTTGTTCCCAGCCCAGTATCTCAGACCTCCCCAGGGCCCATCTCCTGGTTCCACATTCAACTGCTTACTGTTCCCCGATTCTCTGTGCTGCCTTCACTTCTGGTTTGCTTCAGGGCCTCGGCAGGTCTGTTCCTTCTCCTCCCAGTACCCTTGGGCTTCTGGTAACCTCTATTCATTCTCTAACTCCTAGCCTCAGCTTGGGAGTTGCTCCAGACTATACCCCACGACCCCACTGAGGCTGCATCAGCTGTGCCCCCTCTTGCCTCCCCCTGGCCTTCTCTCTTCCTAGTCGTTGACAACACAAGGCCCAACCTCTCCAAATGCATCCACCAGAATCAGAGTCACTCCCAGACACACTGTCAGAGGCGTCTCTAAGTCCACAGACACATAGAAGGTGCTCAATTAAACCTGGAGCAGGAAAGGGAGAAGAGAGCTCTAGGAGCATTCACTTAACAAATCTGGGTGCTTTCTGTGTGCTGTGCTCTGTGACGACAGCAAAGTAAAGATACATCCCCTGCCCTCACAGGCCTTTCTGTCTAGACAGAAAAACAGGCATTAAAGTGACCTAACTTTCCCATCTATACAATGGAAGGCATAATGGAACAGCTGGAAGATTTCTTTGGGGATGACACTATATGGCAGGCCTTAGGAGATGGTTCAGGAAAAGGGCCATTCTGACTCAGCTTTATTTTTGATTGTCATTTCAAGAAATGAGAAGAATACTGGTACCTCCGCATTGCCAATTTGTTTCCAGGGTTGGAAACTATTTCCCAACCTTAGAGAACTAGCAGTTCTCCAACCTTACCAGACACCAGACTCTCCAGGAGGGCTTGCCCCGCCCTCGGGGTTGCTTGTCATTCCCTTGATCTGGGGCAAGACTGAGAATTTGCATTTCTAAAAGCTCCCAGGGGCTGCCTCTGCTGGTCCTGGGCTCCACACTTCGGGAGCCACTGATCTGACTTACTTAGTGCCATCGAGAGTCTGGGGTTTGAGCCAGAGCTTTGCCTTGGTCTCCCCAGGTGACCTCAGGCAAGTCTCTGCATGTCCCAGGGCCCTGGGCTGCAGTTGCCGCTGTGTAAAATGGGAGGGTGTGCCTGGGAGGACAGACTTTCCAAGCCCTTCCAGACCCTGCATCCTGGCCTCTGTGGACATGAGCATCTGTGCTCGTGGGCAGGTGCCACAGTGGAGAGGGCGGAGAAGACTGACCTGGAAACTCAGAGCAGGTTTTTAAAACATAAAATCCCTGACATGAACTCATCTGCTTGTGAAGGTTTTCTTCTCCTAAATGAGAAGGACAGAAAAGTTCCAATTCATCCAAGAACCCAGGGAACGAGGAACACGCCGAGGCACAAAGCACCCAGAATCAAGTGCCAGGAGAAGTGTTTCCTGCCTGGCACGTCCCCTCTTCTCCCAGTAGTGTTGCCAGATAAAATACAGGGCACCCAATTAATTTCGAATTTTGGATAAACAACAAATAAATATTTTAATATAAGTATGTCCCGAATTTTACAAAAAAGTATCTGTTGTTTATCTGAAATTCACATTTATCTTGGTGGGCTTAATTGTATTTGCTAAACTTGGCAAACCCTGTCCCAGGCTCTCATTCTCTTCCTTCTTTGAAAGGTGCTTGACCTCTCAGGTAAGAATCTCACAGGTAAGAATTTCTCAAACTGCAGAACTATTCACAATAGACCAAAGTGGAACCACCCAACTGTAAATGGACAGGTGAAAGGATCAACAAAACGTGATATATATTTCAGCCTTGGCATGAAACTGTGGCTCACTACCCAGCCTTTAAAAGGAATGACGTACTCACACTGAAGTGGCACCTGGCGGGCTCTCTGGGTCTTGGCCTGGAGCAGAGAAATGGAATCCACTGGAGGTTTTGATCACACGAGGGAAAGAGCTTATTAAACCGGTGGAGGTTAGGAGACAAAGTCTCAAATCTGCTTCCCCAAACAAAGGAAGTGAGGTTTTTATTAGGATTAGACAGAGCGGTGGGGCAGGGATGCCACTGGCCGAGTCCACCTGCAGACTGGGGTCTGCACAGCGGGTACCAGAGGAGGGGTGGAGGGGTGAGCTCGGCCGCTCCTCAGTGTCCTTGGTCCCAGGCTTCTCTGTCTGATGTATATTACTGGGTTTTAGAAAAGGGGGAGAAGAAAAACAGGAGCTTGTTAGGGAGTGAAAAAGAGGAGTTTGCTAGAGAGTGGGAAAACAGGAACTTGCTTTGTGACTAAGGACAGTTTTCATTAATAAGTTAACGATGGGCAGCTCCCTGCCATGGAGTACAGGAGGGAGATTATATAGTTAAAACTGAAATCTTTCATGACTTCAGTCTAAAACTTAAAGCAGTAGTGTAACACACATCATATGCCTGCTTTTGGGCTCTGCTACAACACGGACGAACCTTGAGAACATTGTGCTGAGTGAAAGAAGCCACTCACAAAAGGCCATGTGTAGGAAATATCCAGAGAAGACGGGACTAGCGGTTGCCAGGGGCTGGTGGGAAGGGAAAATGGGGAGTGAGATTTTTGTGTTTTTGTTTTGTATGTGGTAAGGTTCCTTTTGGACAGCAAACCTTATTCGGTTGGCTAGCTTCTCCTTCTACTCTAGGGTTTTACTTAAGTTTATTTTGTTGGAGTGAGTGCTTAAAGGGTTAGGGGTTTCCTCTGGGGGTGATCCAAAGGTTCTGGAACTAGAGAGTGGGGCTGGATGCCCAACAGTGGGACTGTACTAAATGACACTAATGGTCAATTTTATGATGTGCGTACTTTTTTTTTAAAAGATTTATTTATTTCTCCCCCTGCCCTCTTCATTGTTTTACACTCGTCTACTCTCTGTGTGTTCTTCTGTGCTTGTCTTCTCTTTAGGCAGCACGGGGAACCGATCCTGGGACCTTCCAGAGTGGGAGAGAGGTGCTCAATCTCTGGCACCACCTCAGCTCCCTGGTCTGCTGCATCTCTTATTGTCTCTCCTCTGGTGTCTCTTTTTGTTGCATCATCTTGCTGCGCCAGCTCTCTGTGAGGGCCAGCTCCCGCCTCGGGCCAGCTTGCCTTTCACCAAGAGGCCCTGGGAATCGAACCCTGGACCTCCTATATGGTAGACCAGAGCCCAATTGCTTGAGCCACATCTGTTTCCCATGATGTGTGTATTTTACTGCAATTTTAAAAATTGTTCATGTTAACCTTGATGTCCCTCCTCCTTACAGAGCCCAAATTCTCGCCCTTTTGACACCCCCCAAACCAAGGTGCCTCATCGCTCCCTGTCCCCTTCCTCCTTCAGGGGAAGCAGCATGAGCTTTGAGCACCCCCCCACTGCCACCCCACCCTCACCCGGCTGCAAACGCCCCCGCCTGGCTTTGGGAAGAAGCACACCTCCACGGACACGGTTCCATTGCCTCAGTTTTAAATATTTATTTAAAATCTAGAAGGGAAAAGAGGAAACTGAACCCATTGGGGTTTTAACACACTGACATGTGAACAGAGACGTAACGAGGACAGCAGAAAAACCCAAGAACGAGACAGAAGACAGGTCAGTCCGGCAGCGTGGGGAAACCGAGCACCGAGATGAGAGATGAGGCCTGAGCTGCTACAAAAATGCACTTCTGTCGGGAACGTCCAGGCGAGGGATACAGGAAGTGTCCAGGTAGGGAGGGTGGGCCAGCGTGAGGTATTAAATCATGAAAATCAAATCCAATTCCCGAAGAGACACAACTTTAGAAAAATACACATATAGAGACTTTCACATAAACTTTCCCCTTCTATAAAAATAATTCCATAAACATAACCCCAAAATTCAACTTGGGCACTGACTTGTTCGCTGATATAGTACAACTCAGATTACACTGAATAGCGCTATCATGCTGAACTCCAAGATTCCCATAATTATTCTTTCTCCATTCGGTTTTCTCTTGGAGCTAATGACACTGGGTTTCTCTAGAATTTAAAGACAATGAAAAAGCAAGAATGATGCACCTTAGAAGGACAGGGCTTCTGGAAGGCTGGACTTGGGGGATGCATTCTGTGGCTTTGTAAGATGGTCGGATATTTCTATTTCACCTCCACGGGCTCGCCCTGACTTCAAAGCCACGCCTGTGGCTTCCCCAAAGCCAAGCCTTCTTCCAGCCCCGCTCCAGGTCCTGCGCTCCAAGGCTTAACTCCCCTCGAGGCCCACGAGAGGCCAAGCTACAATCCTTTGTGCTCAGGCTTCCCCGCTGCCTTACGAGGACAGACATTTCAAAGTCCGCAATTACAAGGCAAATCTCTCGACATCTGGTTTCTGGGAGGTTTGTTTGTTTTTTTTTCCTTTTTTCCTTTTTGTTTTTTTT
>JAQZBX010061302.1:0-17133 GCA_029593785.1 Cabassous unicinctus
CTTCCCTATAATGCTTTGATTTACCAGTTTGGGGTGTAAGGTCCAAGGAATTACCACCTACCACAAGATATTAACGATGTTTCCCTACATTTTCTTCTAGGAGTTTTATGATTCTAGTTTTTATATTTAGGTCCTTGATTCATTTTGAGTTAATTTTTGTATAAGATGTGATTTAGAGGTCCTCTTTCTTTTAGATATGGATATCCAGTTTTCCCAGCACCATTTGTTGAATAGACTGTTCTGACCCAGCTGGGTGGGTTTGACAGGCTAGTCAAAAAATCACTTGGCCATAGATGCAAGAGTCTTTCTGAACTCTCGATTCGATTCCACTAGTCAATCTGTCTATCTGTATGCCAGTACCATGCTGTTTTTTCACCATGATAGCTAAACAATATGCTTTAAAGTCACAGAGTGAGAGTCCTCCAATTTTGTTCTTTTTAAAGATATTTTTGGCTATCCAGGGGTCCCTACCTTTTCAAATAAACTTGATAATTGGCTTTTCCAATTCTACAAAGAAGGCTGTTGTAATTTTTATTGGGATTGCATTAACTGTCCTTCCATTTATTTAGGTCTTCTTTGGTTTCTTTTAGCAATATTTTATAGTTGTCTGAACACAAGTCCTTTGTGTCCTTGGTTAAGTTTATTCCTAAATATTTGATTCTTTTAGTTGCTAATGTAAAATGGAATTTTTTTCCTGATTTCCTCCTCAGTTTCCTCATTAGTAGTGTATAGATATGCTATTGATTTTTGCATATTAATCTTGTATCCTGCCACTTTGCTGAAATCATCTATTAGTTCTAGTAGTTTTCTTGTGGATATTTTGGGATTTTCTAGGTATAGGATCATATCAACAGTGAATAGCAAAAGTTTTACTTCTTCCTTTCCTATTTGGGTGCATTTTATTTCTTTTTCTTGCCCAGTTGCTCTAGCTAGAACTTCTAACACAATACTGAATAACAGTGGAGACAGTGGGTACCCCTGTTTGTTCCTGAGCTCAGTGGGAAAGATATCAGTCTTTTACCATTGAACACAATATTAACTGTGGGTTTTTCATATATGCACTCTATCATTTTGAGAAAGCTTCCTTTCAGAATGTTTTTATCAAGAAAGGATGTTGCATTTTGTCAAATACCTTTTCTGCATCAATTGTGATGATCATATGATTTTTTTCTTCAATTTATTAGTCTGTATTACACTGACAGACTTTCTAGTGTTGAACCACCCTTGTATATCTGGTATAAAATTCACTTGATTGTAGGGTTTAATTCTTTTGATGTGCTGTTGGATTCAGTTTGCAAGTTTTTTGTTGAGGATTTTTGCATATATATTCATTAGAGAAATTGGTCTGTAACTTTCTTTTTTCATAATATCTTTATTTGGCTTTGGAATTAGGGTGATGTAGGCTTTCATAGAATGAGGTTGGTGGTAGCATTCCTTCCTGTTCAATTTTTTGGAAGACTTTGAGCAAGATTGGTGTTAAATCTTTAAATCATTGGTAGAATTCATCTATGAAGCCATCTGGTCCTGGACTTTTCATTTTGGGGGAATTTTTAATAACTTTCAATTTCTTTACTTATGATTGGTTTGTTGATGTCTTCTATTTCTTCTAGGGTCAGTGTGGGTTGTTCATGTGTTTCTAGGAATTTGTCCATTTCTTCAACATTGTCTAGTTTGTTGGCTTACAGTTATTCATGGTATCCTCTTATAAACTCTTTTATTTCTGCAGAGCAATGAACGAAAAAATATATAAATGGGACATTTATAAAATTAGCCACTTTTGTGTTTTAAACGACTTTGTTAAGAAGGTGAAAAGACAGCCTATTTAAGGGGAGAAAATCTTCGGAAACCACGTATCTGAAAAGGGTTTGATTTCCATGTTATATAATGAGATCACACAACTCAATAACAGAAAGACAAGCAGCCCAATTTAAAAATGGGCAAAACCTCAGCACCCCCTTAAGAGTAAGGGGGTGAACTCTCTGAGCGGAGAGTTGAGGCGGGTTGGTCAGGGAAACAAGAAGACGACAAGCCACAACATGGCCGACAGACAACATGGCTGACAGACAACATGACTGCAAAACCTCACTGAGACCTTGAGCTTAAATTTAAGGTCCCAGTCTCTCTTTCTGGGACCTCCCCTTGTCCCCGGATATTCCAAACAGACCTCACCACTGCCCTGACCTTTGGTGAGGTAACTAATAACAACTAGGGCCCCTCCTCTTAGCATAAACAAGGGGGAGGAATAAGTAACAGTTTAAAAGGTAACCACACAAGGTAGAGCTCGCTTTCTCTGCCTAAAGGAACCTGCACCAAATCTTGGTGTGTATTTCTGTCCCTCTCTCCCATTTCTCAGCAAGCTCTGGTCTTTCCCCCATTTCCCAATAAATTCATTTTACTGGCCTAACTTAAAAAAATTAAAATGGGCACAAGACTTGAACAGATATCTTTCCAAAGAGAAAATACAAATGGCCAAAAAGTTCATGAAAAGATGCTCAACATCACTAGCTATTAGGGAAATGCAGATCAAAACTACAATGAGGTATCATTTCATACCTTACAGAATGGCCATTATTAAAACAAAAACAAAAAACAGAAAACTCTAAGTGCTGGAGAGGGTATGGAGAAAAAGGAACACTCCTTCACTGTTGGGGGGAGTGTAAAATGGTGCAGCCTCTGTGGAAGATGGTTTAGTGGTTCCTCAGAAAGCTAAATATAGAACTGCCATATGATCTGGTAATCCTGTTACTAGGAATATATTCAGAAGAACTTAAAGCAAGGATGTGAACAGATATTTGCACGCTTATGTTCATAGCGGCATTATTCACAATTGCTGAAAGATGGAAACAACCTAAGTGTCTGTCAACTGATGAATGGATAAACAAAATGTAGTATATACATACAATAGAATACTATTCAGCTGTAAGAATGAATGAACTGGAGAAGCACATGACAACATGGATGAACCTTGAGGATGTTATGTTGAGTGAAATAAGCCAGCCACAAAAGGATGAATATTGTATGGTCTCACCAATATGAGCTAAATATGATGAATTAACTTATGGAGTTAAATAATAGGGTATAGGTTAGTAGGAGAGAGAATATGGGTTGAGAAGGGGTAGCTGATACTGAATGTATATAGACTGTTTAATAAGGTCGATAGTAAATATGTAGTAATGGATAGAGTTGATGAAAGCACATTATAATGAGTATAACCAACACTGCTGATTTATAATGTGATTGTGGCTGAAAGGGGTAGTCTTGGGCGGGTAATGTTAATTGAAAGACAGCTAGAGGATAATCTAGGGACTGTATAACATACTGATTTTGGTGGTAGATGAGTATTGTGGTTAATAATATAAACACAAGAATGTTACTCTATACAAGGTGTTAAGAATATGGTGATACTATACCTGTTAAATATATGTCCCAGAGGCTTAATTCTTCAGTCTGTTCATATGCTGGTTGAGCCCTGAATCTCAGCAGAATTGCACCCAACACCTATGTTCCAGTTCATTGGACATGCCCAGGAAAACTAACAAAAGGATGATGATAGACAATGCCCACCCCCCAAAACCAGAGAGAATCTACAACTGTAAGCAAGACAATTCCATCCATCTGCCCCATGGGATCTAAGCCCCCTCTCAATTGGAAGCAGAGTAGGCATCACCATCCCCAACTCCTCAAGATTGAGGAATGAACAAACATAAGGTGGGAATACATCTTGGACCAAAGTAGACTTATTATTCTAGCAATGGAAGAACTTGCAATATTGATATAAAAACAGTGGTCACCAGAGTTTCTGAGGGGAGGGAGAGGGAAGAATAGGAATAACATGGGGCATTTTGGGGACATTGGAATTGTTCTGCATGATATTGCTTCTGATAATAGCAATGACGGACACAGGCCATTATACATTTTGTCAAAACCTATAAAATTGGGTGGGGCAAAGTATAAACCATAATGTATAAACTATAGACTATGGTTAGTAGCAATGCTTCAATATGTGTTCATCAATTGGAGCAAATGAAACTACACTTTCATTGGTACTAATGAAAGATGTTGTTAATGGGGGAAAGTGTGAGAGGCGTGTGGGTGAGGTATATGGGAATCCCCTATATTTTCTATGTAACTTTTACGTAATCTAAGACTTCTTTAAAAAAAAAAGAATATGGTGATACATGGGAAAAAAATACAACTAATGTAACTTATAGACTAGTTAACGGTAATATTGTAATATTTTTGTAGTAAAGGCAAAGAAATTACTATGTTAATGCTAAAGGTGAAAAAAGAATATGGAATTTAATTTTATGAGATATGAATATGATTAAGCTTTTTTTTTTCATTTTCCTCATTAACAAGGAGACCTTGGTCATGTCATTTAACCAATCTGTGCTCATTTATGTATCTTTCTGAACACTAGAGAAACAACTGGGTTTGTTTTTAGGATTAAATGAGATATATGTGCCTCGACAGAAAGGAAAAAAAAAGATAATAGGGATCCCCAGCCTGCCCCAGTACAGCACAGCCAGATTCTGCAGAAATCCAGAGATGCCTTTCTAACGAGTGGTGCTTGCCAGTGTGATTAAACATTTAACAATTAAAAAAAAAAAAAGATTTACCAATTTTTAACAATTTGTCCCATTCATTTCTCATTTTCTCTGGACACAGAGATACAGATATACTTGCATGTCTGTATACAGCCACATACAGAACTGCTGTGCTCTCAAATCCATCAGTGTTTACAGTGAGGCCTTGTTTCGCATGGGCTGTTCCCAGTCAATGGCTGAGCACAGCAGAGATACAAAGGCAGGCCTGTTCCTAGGAGTTATGGGACTCCTCTGGCAGGTGACTTTGGCTTGAGTTTGGCCCAATTACCTTGCCAAACCTCCTTAGAATAGCACTGTAGTCTGACTCTTCACCCCAAACTTCTTTCCTTCCCACTCTGCTTCATGAGAGTCAGACCTATGTTATGGCCTGATGGCTCTCCCAGCCTATACTGTCTCCCTACCCATTTTTCTGCAAGGTCTTTCCTCTCATAACTCTCTTACCTGACTAAACCCAATTTGGTATCTGCTTATCAAAGGACTCAGACTATATAAGTGGCACCATGCCAGCCACTGCCCAATGGGAGAAAAACTCCATCCTAGATGGTCACTGAGACACAGAGTGGTAGCTCAATTGCTAAAGATTTCACCAGGAAATTTCTGCCCTGGGAAAATGACCCAGTGGATAGGAATGCTGTGGCAGGTACAATGGTATAGGTATAAATAATGGGAGTGAAATGCCTACAAAGACAATGGAGTTGGCTGGTTACTGCTAAGTTACAGGGAAGTAATAAAGTGGAGTCCACTCAGGTTACCCCACATAGGCACCTCCTAGAACTTTCTTGTCCTATTTTGATTGTGAGGGATACCTGCAGCAACCCTGGCCTGCAAACAGTATTTACCAAAGATTCAGATCCCACCTTTCAGGAATGAAGGTTTGGGTCTCACCACAGGGTAAGCCACCAACATCTGCAACGTGATAGCTGAGGATAATGGGGATTCAAAAGGAATAGTGTAGGAGGGAGAGAATGAATACCAGACCTCCTCTACAGTGGATGGGCATGTGGTTCACCCCACTAACAACCCTCTTCTGAGTTTTACATCAGGAAGAGAGGACCATGTGAATCACAAACTTATGTATAGAAAATAGATATGTGCGGTTATGGAAATGGGTCTCTCAGATCTCCAATTATGTGGATGTATTGATTTAAGACCCCAGTTGCTGTGCTCTGAAATCCATTAAAGCATTCACGCTGAAGTTATATGCTTCTCATGGGCTCTTCCCAGCCAACGACTGAGAAGCCTATTCTTGGGAGATGCAGAATTCCTTTGATAGGTAATTGTGGCTCAAGGACTCCCTGATGACTATGCCAAACTTTCTCAGAATTGTACTGCAGCTTAACACTTTTCAACCCAACCTTCCTTCCACCTCTCCCTTCTTCACAAGGATCTGACATGAATCATGGTCTGCTGGCTTTTCCAGCTTCCACTAAATCCCTTCCTATTTTCCCTCTCAGAGGTTTCTTCCAATAAATCTCTTGCACATCTAATGCTTGCTGTCTGATTCTTTGAGGATCCAGATTAGCAAATGTAGATAGAAAATCCACTGAACCTACAGATAAGCTATTAGAATTAATAAGACAATTTAGTAACCTTCTGTATACAAAATCAATATACGAAAATCAATTGCATTTCTGTATATATGCAAGAAATAGAAATTTACATTTTAAGAAAAGATACCATTTATTATAGTGTTTTTGGAAAATGAAGTCCTTAAGAATAAATTGAATAAAAGTTGTACAATGCCATCATGGAGAAATTTATAGAACTTTATTGAGAGACATTTAAAAAGACCTAAATAAACATGGAGAGATATATCATTTTCTCCAAATTGATCTATAGATATAATTCTAATCAAAATACCCATTTTTTGGTGGAACTGGATTCTAAAATTATATGAAAGAAAAAAGAAAAGCTGAAGCATCCTTGAAGAACAAAAAGAAGTTTGAAGCACTTTCCCCTAAGAGATATCAATACCTATTATAAAACTATAGAAATTAAGACAGTCTTTTATTGATGCAGGGAATGACAAATTTGACTAATGGAACAAAGCCGTCATATACAGATTCTCGCTATGTGACAGAGGTAGTATTTCAGATCAGATTTCTCAACTATTGGTACTTGGAAACTGGATCAATTTATGAAAAATAAAATGAAGCTGGACTCTTACCTCACACTACATGTAAAAATTCATTCTAGGTAGATTAAAAACCAAAATGTGAAAGACAAAACAATGAATTTTTTTTTAGACTAAACTACAGGAAACTATCTTCCATGATTTTAAGGTTGAGAAGTATTTCTTAAACAAAACACAACATTTGCTAACCATAATATTTATGGACATAAATATTATAAGACATAAAAAATTGATAGATAAAGATGGTGATGGACTAACAGGAAGAGCTAAATACTCTCACAAAAACAACTAAGAAAGAGCCAAAAGCTGTCCGAGGGACCTGCTTTGGGATTCAGCAGACCAGGACAGTGCTATACAACTCCCAGGAGGGTGAGGGACAGAGAGACAGAGAGACGAAGAAGTGAAATGACAAACATGAGTTACCAAGCCCCCACAGCCACTGGGAATGGCTCCCCTCCCCCACCCTCAAGATGTGCTCTGACAGGTAAAACACCTGGCTCACTGCAGCTGACTGAGAGGGGAACAGACATCTTCCTGCCTGTCAGCTGTTTCAAGGGAAAAAGGAGGGGAGGGTGCTTTTCTTCAGTGAATTCAGCCAGCAGAGCTCGCTTTGAATCTCCCATCTGAAGAGTCAACACAGGAACACAGGAAAGCTGAGACTGAAACACCTCAGTGGAAAGGTGTGCTGACTAGCACCATCTACCGGCGGGTCTGGAAATTGCATGGACAAAAACTTCTCTGCTTTCTGTATCCAATCTCTGTGAGAAAATCTGTACTCCACTAGTGAGTCCCTGGCCTGATTTTGAAAACTTAAGCTGGGCAATTTTAAAGACTGAGAATAAGTTGAACCAAACATCAAAGAAGAGCTGTGAAAAAAACACACACAATAGCCAAGAGAGAGAAATTAGCCATCAGAGTAATCTCACCAACATATTCAGATGCCCAGACATCAGGAAAAAATTACAAGCCATACTAGGAAACAGGAAGAGATGGCCGAGCCAAAAGAACAAACCAAATATCTGAAGAGATACAAGATTTAATACAAGTAATCAATGATAATCACACAACCCTCCTAAATCACTTCAAAGAATTTAAATAAAATATGACTAAAGAACTTAAAGATATTAAGACACTGGGAGAGCATAAAGAACAATTTGAAAGCCTGCAAAGAAAAGTAACAGACCTTATGGGGATGAGATTAAAAACACATGAGAGGCACATAAGAGCAGATATTTGAATTGCTTGAAGACAGAATTAGTAATTTCGAAGACAGAACATCTGAACTGGAAAAGGCAGGAGAACAGAAAGAGAAGAGAATGGAAAAAATGGAACAGAGTCTCAGGAAATTGAAGGACAACACAAAATGCACATTCACATTATTGGTGTCCCAAAAGGAGAAGAGAATGGAAAAGGGATAGAAAGAATATTTGAGGAAATAATGACTGAAAGCTTCCCAGCCCTTATGAAGTACATAAATATCAATATCCATGAAGGTCAACACAACCCAAACAGAATAAATCCAAACAGACCTACCCCAAGACACCTACTATTCAGAATGACAAATATCAGAGATAAAGAGAGGATTCTGAAAGCAGCAAGAGAAAAACAAAGCACTACATACAAGGGAAATGCGATAAGATTAAGTGTCAACCTCTCATCAGAAACCATGGAGGTGAGGAGAAAGTGGTATGATGTATTTAATGTACTGAATGAGAAAAACTGCCAGCCAAGAATTCTGTATAAAGCAAAGCTGTCCTTCAAAAATGAGGGTGAGTTCATAGTCTTCACAGACAAACAAAAACTGATAGAATATGTTACCAAAAGGCCAGATTTGCAAGAGATACTAAAGGGGGTGCTGCAGCCTGAAAGGAAAAAACAAGAGCGAGAGATTTGGAGAAGAGTTTAGAAATGAAGATTATTAGAAAGGGTAAACTAAAGAATAAGAAGACAGACAATAGAACAATATGACAACAGAGAGCCTAAGGACAAAATGTATGAAGTAATGCCTTTACAGTAATAACACTGAATGTTAATGAACTCCCCAATTGGAATGAACTCCCCAATCAAAAGACATAGACTGATAGAATGGATAAAAAAATATAAGCCGTCTATATGTTGTCTACAAGAGACTGATCTCAGGCTAAAAACACAACCAGGTTAAATGTGAAAGTTTGGAAAAAGGTATTCCATGCAAATAGTAACCAAAAAAGAGCTGGAGTAGACCAGATAGATGCAAAATAACATTATAGTATATGTTATAATTTTATAATTACTCAGTGCAACTGGAAAATTTTTCCTGTGATCAGTATTCTAATTTTTTTCATACAAAATAAACACTTGCTTATAACTGAGGAGGGCTAGAGAATATATATATACATATATATAGCTTCTCATATTATTCTATGTGCTTTATTAGGAATTTACAGTTTTCTCCATAGGAGTGTTGTATACTTAGCTTTTGTATTAGTCAGGGTTCTCTAGGGAAACAGAACCAAAGGGGATATCTGTAAATATTATGAGATTTTATAAAAATTGTCTCACACAACCGTGGGGATGCATGAGTCCAAATTTTGCAGGGTAAGCTGTATGCTGGGAACTCTTATGAAGGTTTTCCATGAATTCTCCAGGAGAAACTGGCTAGTTGAAATAGAAATGAAAATTCTCTCTCTTCTGACTGCTGAAATCATCACTTGTCATTGCTGAAGGCAAAGAGATATATTTTTGAATACTTCATTTTTCTTTAATCCTTTCAAATTCATACTCTGTAATAAAAATAATCTATCTGGATCAATAATGATTTAGCATGACTACTATTGAACAAGATTTTGAGTTTCTCTGTATCATAAATTATGGGTTGGCAAATTGTTATCTGCTGTAATTCATTCTAATAAAGATGTGAAGAATTCCCAAATAGGAATTTGATTATTTAGAAAGAATTATGGCCTAAATGGAAATTAAATAACTAAACCAATAATTTATTTCATTCTTAGAGATTATTATGTCCAATAGTTAGAGCTGTAATGTAAAAATCAGAATTATGTTATAATTAATTTCTATTATATTTGAATTATTAAGTTTATAAATATTTGTTGCTAAATTATTTTTTATAATTGATTATATTAAATCTAACTTGGCTTTGCAAAAACATTAAAAAAGTTTAAAAATTGATAGTTAGGTCTATATTGAAATCAAGAATGTTCAAGAAAAGACACCACAGAAAAAGTGAAATACCTGTCATAAATTGAGAAGATTTTGCAATACAGACAACTGACAAAAGATTAGTATACAACATATATAAAGAACTAAAAATCAATGACAAAATGACACACAACCCTCTGAAGAGTAGAAACAACTTGAACAAGCAATTCAAAATGTCCAGCTCAAGTATACAAGCACATGAACAACTTCATTAGTATTTAAGAAATAGAAGTTAAAACTAAGAGATACCACTATACAGCAGTCTGGCATTGCCAAGTGTTCCAGGTTATTGAACTATAGGAACTTTCATACACTGGTGCCAGGAATGTAATTTGGTACACTTTGGAAAATAGTTTGGCATTATGTAGTAAAGTTGAAGAGATGCATATCCTATGAGCCAGAAATTCCACTCTAAGATATTTACCCTACAAAACCTCTTGCATATGTGCCCAAGAAAACATGTTCAAAATGTTTATAGCAGCAATGTTTGTAATAATTGCAAATTGCAAATAATCCAAATATACATCAGCAATAGAATGGTTGAATACATTATGGTATGATCAAAAAATAGAGTAGTGCATAGCAACGAGTGAACTTAAATTATAGGTATCTGTGGCAGTTTGATATTATATATGAATTCCAAAAAAAGATATTGATTATGTTTGTAAACTGGTCTGTTCCTTTGGGCATGATACCCCTTTGATTGTATTAAATTCAGAGGTTTCACTTTTACTTTATTAAATCAAGGATAGGGCTTTGATTCGACCACATCATTAGGGTGTGCAGGGTTAAGTCCCTGCCCCCCTGGTGGACTGATAAAACAGACTCTCACACAGAAGTAAACAAACAGAGAAGAAGAACACAAGAGGAAGAGAGACAGCTTCATAGACATGGCAGAGGCCCCGGGAAGAGAGATGAGCCTGATAGTTTGCAGCTGTGAGAAGAGAGCAGTTGAGAAGCCCTGCAAGACGATCCTTATGCCAGCCTACAGCTGAGATTGGAAGAAGATGGGATCACAGAGCCTTAAGAGGAAGAAGGAAGGCTGAACTCTCACAGACATCACCCACCACCTTGTTTCAACACAAGGCAAATGACTTTGGGTGAGAAAGTACCTCGTATGATAATTTGAGTTGGACTCTTTAGGGCCTTGTAACTGTAAGCCTCTACCCCAAATAAATACCCTTTATAAAAGCCAACAGATTTCTGGTACTTTGCATCAGCACCCCTTTTGGCTGACTAATACAGTATCAATATGAATAAGCTTCACACAGAGATTATTGAAGTAAAGATTCCACTTACATACAGTGCAAATTAGGCAAAAGCAACTGTGGTAGATTAAATTATACACAGCAACTTAGACATGTTCTTAATCTAGATTCCTGTAGGTGTGAACCTATTACAAATAGGACCTCTTGAAGATGTTATTTTCAGTTAATATGTGGCCCAAATGAATTAGGGTGGGTATAAATCCAGATTACTGGAGGCCTTATAACAAGAAGGCCATAGCGGCAGGAACCCAGAAGAGAAAGGAGAAGACATTGCCATGCGACATGAAGCAAAGATGCAAGCCAAGGAACCGCAAGGATTGTGGCAAGCTAGAACCAGAACACTATATAACCCAGCATCAAGCAAGCCTTCTAGCCTCTGAAACTGTGAAATAAAAATTCCCATTGTTTAAGCCAACCAATTGTGAGGCATTTGTCATAGAAACCTGACAAACTAAGACAATAATATATTGTTGTTGTAAGTACATACACAGATGGTAAAATTATAAAGAAACACAAGGGAACAAATGCCAAAAAAAAAGTCAGAGTAATTATTTACCTGTTCAGAAGGAGAAAGAAATATAATCAGGAAGGGTTATAAGGAAGGGTCTTTCAGGACACTAGAAATGTTCTATATTTTAAATATGGGGGAATAACCTGGCTTCTGCTTTATAATTATTCATTAAACTATACATGGATGTCTTAAATATATGCAGAAATTAATGATACAGAAAACAAAAAGAAGATCCATAAAAACAAAAGCTAATTCTTTGCAGAGAAGCAACAATGACAGTAAAACCAACAAACCAGCACTCCAATAAAATAGCTCATCAAAATTACCATCTTGGCAAACACAATTCTCTATCATAAACTAATTCTATTTTCAGCAGCATTCAAAAGAGTTGACAGTTTATTCCCTGATACATTCTCTTCTCTTGGCTTATGTCACACTCAAACTCTCCGTTCAACCTCTAAATGTTGGAGTTCTTCAGGCTTGGTCCTGAATCTTCTTTGCTTATCTAAACTTTCTTCCTAGGCAATCACATTTAATCCCATACCTTCAAATAGTCTTTATATGCTGGTAATCTCTAAATGTATATCTCTAGCCCTGAATTCTCCTGTACCCAGACTCAGTAATCCAATGGCTTAGTTAACTACTCCAACACTGCCCTGCAAACTCTAGCCAACTGGGCTCCTTAGAACAACCAACTCCATCTTCTCAACTCAGAGAAATTGCCATGCTCTGCCTCGGTTCCCCTTCTTTCTGTCGCAGACTGCAAACTTTCTTCAAGTAGTTAGGTCAGAGCAATTGTAGAGCTCACCTTGTTTTTTTTCCAATCTCCTAGGTATCACTGTCCTCAATTGTCAGATGTATATTGTCCCAAGACCCATTGTTGCATTTTGTCTAGTTTCTTTCTTTTGTTGTTTCAGGCAGGAAAGTAAACCGAGTCCCTATTATTCCATCTTGGCCAGGAGTAGAAGTCCTCCCTTTCTGATAATTTTTAAAGAGAGATGCTTAATAAATATTTATTTAATTTCCTAATTTTAAAACTATTAAGTGCTAAGAAGGGCCTTGCCTCAGAATTCAGGAAAACAAACAAGATGGAAGATTTAAAGCCAACCAAATGAATGACCATAGTGAATGTAAATAGTCTAAAAAATCCCAACTAAAAGGTAGAAATTGTGATTGGATTTAAAAGTAAAAATCATGACCCAACTATATGCTGTCTACAAGACTGCCACTTCAAAGTCAGTAATTTCTGTTGGGGATAAGGGAGGCATTTTGGTAATGGATGGTAGTGATGGTAGCACATCATTAGTAATTGTAAAAACACCACTGAATTATATATTTGAAAGTGATTGCAGTTAAAAGGGGAAATTTTAGATTCTATATATGTTACCAGAATAATTTTTTAAAAAGGCCATAGCACTGTATCACACAGTGAACCCTAATGTCAACTTTGAACTACAGTTAATAGTACAATAATATTCTTTCATCAATGTAACAAATGTACCACACTACTGCAAAGTGTTAATAACGGAGAAAACTGTGTGTGTAAGGGGGGGCTATCTGTATTTTCTACATGATTTTTCTGTAAACCTATAAATTTTCTAATAAAAAACATAAAAACAAAACATATGTATAAAATAAGTTACATTACATGACAAACAAAATTTAAAGTCTCTAACTTCCAAAAATAAATAAATAAAAGTCATAAGTTAAAAGTAAGAGGAAATAAAAAGATATACCATGCTATCACTAATCAAAAGTAAGCAGGAGGGGGTTACATTAATATATGAATATATGACAAAGTATATTTCAAAGCAAATAATATTATGAGGGATAGCAAGGGTCATTCCATAATGACAAATGGGTCAATTCGTTAACTGTCTTTATAAAACACTGCACCACAAAACAGCAGAGTATACATTCTTATAATGCACACAGAATACATTTACCAACATTTATTCAGGGTCATAAAACATGTTTCCATAAACTTGTATGGATTCACATGATACAAAGTGTGTTCTCTGACCACAATAAGATTAGTAATCAACAACATAAAGATGCCTTGAACACCCATAAATATTTGGAAACCAAATAACAAACTTTTAAATAACCCATGGATCAAAGAAGAAATCAAAAGGGAAATTAGAAAGGAATTTGAAATGATTAAAACTGAAATACAACATACTAAAATTTGTGGACTACAGCAGAAAGATTTTAAGTCAATTATCTCACCTTCAAAAAAAAATGATAAAATTAAACTCAGAATAAGCAAAAGATAGGAAACAATAAAGATCAGAGCAGAAATCAATGAAATACAAAGCAGAAAAATAATAAAGAAAATCAATGAAAACAACAAAAAATTTTTTTTCTTGAAAAAATTAATAGATTGATAAACCTCTAACAAGACTGATCAAGAAAAAAGAAGGTAGAATTTACCATAATCAGGAATCAAAGAGGTGACATCATTACAATTTCTAGATATTGAAAGAGTAATATTATAAAAACAGGGAAGCGGCTGTGGCTCAAGCAATTGAGCTCTCATTTACCATATAGAGGACCTCCTGGTAAAAAAAGAAAAAAGGTGTCCCAGAGCTGCGCAGAGCAGAGAGGCGCAGGCCCCCACACAGCGAAGCGATGCACCAAAAAGACAATGACACAGCAAATAGAAAAAAAAAAAAAAAAAAAACCACTACGCTCATAAATTCAACAACTTAGATGAACTGAACCAATTCCCTGAAAGACATCAACAATCAACACTCACTCAAGAAGAAAGAGATAACCTGAATAGCCCTATATCTATTACAGTAACTGAATTTGTAATTAAAACCATCCTCAAGGACATTTCAACCCCAGATGGTTCACTGGTGAATTCTGCCAAGTATTTACAGAAGTAGAACAGTCAATTCTGTACAAACTATTCCAGAAAATTGTAGAGAAGGAAATATTTCCCAACTCACTCTATGAGAACAACATTACCTTGATATGAAAATCAAAGATATAACAAGAAAAGTAGAGACCAATATCCCTCACCAACATAGATGCAAAAACTCAACAAAGATTTAGCATATCAATTCGAACAATAAATACATAATAAGGGCAACACACAATGACAAAGTAGGATTTAGTCTAGGGATCAAGATTGTGTTAACATTAGAAAGTAAATCAGTGTAATAAGCCATATTGAAAGATAAAAAAGAAAAACATGATCATTTCAATAGATGAAGAAAAAGCACTTGACAAAACCCAATATACATTACTGAACTCAGAAAACTGATTTATAGATTCAATGCAATCATTAGGTTCAATGCATCAGCAAGTTCTTTGGGAGAAATTTACAAACTGATTCTAAAATTAATATAGGAATAGAAGGACAAGAATAGCTAAACAACTTTGAATGAGAACAAAAATGGGGACTTAAACTACCTTACTTGAAGGTTTATTATAAAGCTACTAGAATCAAGACAATACAGTATTGACATCAAGATAGACTAGTAGATCAATGGAACAGAACACAAGCCAGAAATAAATTCACACATATAGGAACAATTGATTTTCAACAAAGATGTAAAGGCAACTCAGTGGAGAAAAGATAGTCTACAAAAAATGATGCTTGAAGAACTGGATATCCATATGCCATATGTAAGGTATTGAGCCTTACCTTGCACCCTCAGTGTTTGATACAAAGATTAACCCAAAATGGATCACAGAACCAAAACTTCTAGAAGAAAATATGTGATAAAAATCTTTATGCTCTTAGATACATCAAAGATTTCTTAGATACATCAAAATCATGATCCATTAAAGGAAAAAACATTGGTAAATTAGACTTCAAACTTAATGTCTGCACTTTGAAAGATATTGTTAAAAGCATAAAAATACAAGCCACACCTTGGAGAAATGGCTAAATCTAACAGTGGACAAGGAATATATAAGATGAGCCTGAAGTATCTTGTAGTGACAGAAAGTAAGACAATGCTCATAAAGAAAAATCAGAACAACAAGAAACACCACAATAATGGGGGTACTCAAAGGGACACAGGAGCCAATTGAAAAAGTTCCCAATAACCAAAGCTGGAACAATTTAAGCAACAAAATAAGAGCAGGATTGGGCTATAACTCAAATTATAAAATAAATATTCATGAGTCCATACTGATACAAATGATTGAATAAATAAATATACGGGGGAGAATAGATAAGTCTCCCATGCAGAAGAATTTCAAATATTTTATGTAGATATTCTGCCTTCAAGGAGGCAAAGCCTAAGTCTCTACCCCTCAAGTGGGTGCTATATATAGTGACTTCCTTCCAAAAAGTACAATATGTAGGAGGGGAGACGGAAGGTTAAGTAACTTTGCAGTGGAGAAAACACTACCTGAGACAAGTGATCAAAGTTAACATCAACAGTGATATGTCAGCCTCATAGTATGTACCCTTGATATGATGTAATGATAATGGCACTTTAACCCTGTAGTCTTCCTCACAAAACTTGTAACCACAGTCTAATGAGAAAAACAACTTACAAAACCCAATTGAGAGACATTCAATAACATATCTGATATTAATCTTCAAAACTGTTAAGGCCATCAAAAACAGGACAAGTCTGAGAAACAATCAAAGCCAAAAGGAGCCTAAGGAGTCATGACAACTAAATGGAATGTGGTGCCCTGGATAGGAACCTGGAACAGAAAAAGGACATTAGGTAAAAATAAAGGAAATCTGAATAAAGTGTGGACTTTGGTTAATAATAATGTATTGTCATTAATTGTAACAAATGTACAAAATATGTTAATAATAAAGAATACTGAATATGGGGTATATGGGAACCCTCTGTACTATCTTTGCAATAACTTTGCAAATCTAAATCTATTCTAAAATAAAAAGCTTCTTTTTTAAAAAGTGAACTAAAGATCTAAACTAGCACCGTACAACAGAAATATTACATGAGCCATATATGTAAATTAAAATCTTCTAGTAGCCACAGTAAAAGTAAAAAGGTGAAATTAATTTTAATAATATTTTATTTTAGCAAATATGTACAAAATATTGTCACTCCTCAACATGTAATTAGTATGAAAAAAAATTCATACTAGCCACATTCAAGGGCTCTGTGGCTACATATGATGGATAGTGTAGATCTAAATAAATAGCTATGATCTAATGTTGACAATTGAAAATATCTTTACTATAATCATGGTGACAACTCTACATAATTGTAGGCTAATATATATAATACTGCTTCCTCTGAAGTTTCATTTTGTGGTTAAAATGACAACAACAAAGCAGTATCTTTGCTCTAGTTCTCTACACAAGTTGGTGTTTATTGCCCATCCTTATTGTCCTGGTTTCAGTCTTTTGTGGACCTCAAAAATTGTTAAGCTAACCCATTTCTGTGCATGAAACCTATTTATGTGGGACCT
>JAQZBX010061303.1:0-17130 GCA_029593785.1 Cabassous unicinctus
AGGATTTATGTTTCATGTACAGTCTGGGGACTGAGGGGCTTTTGGGGTGGGGGTGTGCAAGGAGGACATGGGCCTGGGGCAGAAAGGAGGAAGAAGGGAGGAAAGGGAGGGGGGGGTTGTCACACGGGCAGAGTATGCCCCCAGAGCCCCTGCGCACCAGCCCCTGGCCCCAGCCGGGAACCCCTGCCTCCCTCTCTCCGGTTTTCCCTCAAGCTCCCGTCCCCCACGTCAGGCTGTTCCTGCCAAATCTCTCTAAAGCAGCCCCATAATTACACTGTGCTTGTACAACAAATGTTCTCACATCCATGACCTCATCTTGGCCTCCAACGGCCCTAGGAGGAGGCAGATGGGGCTGTTTTTGTTGCACAGGTGGGGAAACCGAGGCTCCGAGAGGGAAAGACTTGCCCCGGTCACACGGATGGGGCAGCTTTGATGGAGCGGCTCTGCCTCATATGTCCACTCAGTAGGAGGGGCCAAAAGAACTCTGTTCTGAAAGGGGGTGCTTGATCCCCGCTTGGAAGAGGAAGATGCGGGTTGGTAGAAGGACCTGGTGGCACTCAGAAACCGGGTGGAAGGGGACAGCGGGGAGTCAGAGGGCACGTCTGGGAGCCGGCGAATTCGCCTGGTTGTCGGGAGAAACAGAGGTGAAGGGTAGCTGGGACCTGGGGGCTTTGAGTCTCACCGAGTCCTCTTTCCCCCTTCACCCCCCACCTCCCGCAGTGGGCAACAAGAGTCTGAAAGTGAAACAAGTTCTCACGTAAGAACAGAGGATAAGGAGGTGGACGGCGCCTGGGGAGCTGTGCCGCCTGCCGGCTTCTGGGCAGGGCCGTGGGGCTCACGCCTGCCACTAGGTGTCGGCCCCGAGCTCCGCTCCATGCAGGGATTATCGGGTGCAGCCCTCACAATGGCTTATGAGTTAGGTGCATTTCACAGACGGGCAGTGGAGGCTCAGAGAGGTCAGGGAGCTAACACAAGGTGGCAGAACCAGCAAATGACAGGGCTGGGGTTGGAACCCAGGAAGTTCCAGATGAGAGCATGCACCAGCCACTGTAAACGCAGCTGGGGAGTGCATGGCACTCAGGCTTGTCCACGCAGGTGTGAGTGTGCAGGGCAGGGACTGTGCCGCCACCACTCCCATGCTGGGAGTGCAGGCCCAGAACCCGATTTATGGCGGAATCCCCGGGCACCAGGTTCTTGGGGTGTGGTGGTGGCCGCATCAGCATTTACCCCCAGCCCCAGCGCAGAGAAATCCTCCAGTGTCTCCCTGCCCCAGCCGCAAATCCCTGCAAGGACCGGGAGCCCTCCCAGGTGTGCGGGGGTGGGGGGGTCAGGCCCAGCTGCTTTCCTCGCCCATCAGAGGCCCCACGTGCCTTGTGCTCACCTCGATGTCCTTGATGTTGTGCATGAGCTGGTAGGCGATGTCCTTGCAGCCCTGGCTCAGAGCCTCCGGGGGCATCTCGTTGTCCGAGTACCAGTCCCGGTCGGCAGAGTGGGCGTAGGTGGCACTGGGAGTGGCATGGTTCACTCGTGTGGTGGTCACGATGCCCACAGATTTGCCTGGGTGCAGGAAGAGGGGTCGGCATCAGCTGGCGATGGGGTGGCCACGCTGCCTTCTCCCCTCCCAGCTAACCACTGCCTGAGCCTCAGTCTCCCGTCTAGTGGGGGAGGAGGTGGTGGCCTCCAAATAGCCTGGCAGATGACACTCTGCCTCACAGCCCTCCCCCTCTCCCCTCCACCAAGGACCCACTTCTCCAGGAAGCCCTCCACGTTCCCCACCCACAGGACTCCTCCCAAGGGACTCAGGTGGGAGGTAGTTCTGGCACCTGTGCCAGTCTGCCTTGTGCCCTTTTACTAAAGCTCATGGGACTGGCTTGGGGCTAAGTTTTTTCCATGCATCATCTTACTCCCGCTTCACACCCAACCCAGGAGGGGGCTACATCTTCACGCCCATTTGCTAGTCTAATAAACAGACTCAGGGACACAAGGTCTGGGGTCTCTCAGCTGGTAAATGGCAGTTGGGACTAGAACGCCCCCCACACTAGCCTTCCCTCTCGTGCCAGGGATTCCACAAAGGTTGCAGTCTCCCCACAAGTCGGAGCTGGAGGGGGCCTGGAGAGCATCTTCTTCCACTCCCCATTGCTCAGCTGGGAGGACCGAGGCTCGGACAGCCCCAGAGCCGGCCCCAGCCCTTGCTGTCCCGCTCACCAGCGTCCTTGGCCCAGCGCAGGATGGAGGTGACCTCGTTGCCCTGCGTGGTGTTGCACTGAGAGCGCTCGGTGGCGGCGCTCACCCCCACGGTGCCCTCATTGGCCTTCACCCCACACAGGTAGGCGGTGGCGGTGCCCGCGCTGTCGGGGACCTGCGCGTTGGTGTTGTATGTCTGCAGGTGGGAAAGGAGTGTCAGCAGATGCCCCGGCAGCCTCGGAGGAGCCCGCCAGTCGCCCCAGAGCTCTGGTTCCACCCAGATGCCTGCTGCCTGCCCCGCTCCCTGCACTCTGCAACCCCAGGCAGCAGGAGGACAGAACCCAGCTCTCCAGTGTGCGGAGAGGATGGTCTGGCGGAGGAGCGGGGGTCAGAGGGGCCAGCCGAGGGCTTGTGTTGGGGCTGGGGCTGGCTGCAGGGGAGCCCCAGGGAAGGGAGAGGAGGCGGCTTCTTGAAGGGGCAGGGAAATGGGGGAAAGGAAAAGTGAGGGGGAAACAGGATGGAGAAGGGGGAGATGGCCAGGGGGAGGGCAGGAATGCATGAGGTCAGTGCCCTCCACCCGGCCCCCGGCCCCGCTCCCCATCAGCCCATGAGCTGAACACATCAGGTCCCTGCTAGGTCCCCAGAAGGGAGTCCTGGGGTCTGGCCCGAGTGTCTTGAGCACGTTACTACATGACACCACCCACCACCAATAACGATAGCTGCCCTTTAGTGGGTACTGAGTTGAACACTTTGCATTAGTCGTCTAATTAATGCTCTGCACTGCCTTGGGAGGGAATGAATGAAATGCAACTGCCCACAATACGGATTAACCTGAGTGTAAGAAGCCAGACACGAGAGTCTACTATACAATCCCATTGGCCTGAAGTGCAGAAGCAGCACAGCTGATCCGTGGTGTTATGTCAGGACAGGGGCTGCTCTCTGTGGGCTGGGGGCTAGAGCTGGAGGGTGTCGAGGGCCCCCCTGGCTGCTGTCACGTTCACTTGTTTGACCTGCATGGTGGTCGTACTGGCATGTTCATTACGTGAAAAGTCAGGCTGTACCCCTTTCTTTATGTACCTTATATTTCAGTAAGAAGATTTTTTAAATTAATGGGCTAAAACCCTTTTGACACGGCCTTGGGAAGTAGCTACTGCTTGTCCTCGTTTCCCAGTAGAGCCACTGAGACCCAGCAGGACCGGACCGCCTTGCCAGGGGCTGCAGCAGACACCGTTCCCCTGCCCTTTCCTCCATGCTGCCAAGTCGAGGGGTAGGAGGTTTGGGCCAGGTGGGCTCAGGGCTGGGGCTCACCTTGGAAAGGGCCACGAAGGGGAACTTGTCCATCTCCAGCCTGGTCTCCTCCCCAGAGCTGTGGTGGAGCTGACCCTTGAGGATGCGGGCGGCCGTCACTGTGGAGACGCCCATCCCTGTGGCAGGGAGTGGGGGCCTCAGACTGTGGGGTTTCCTGCCTCCCCCAGCCAGCCCTCTCGGGCACCCACACCTTTCCAGTTTGGTGCTGAGGCAGGCTTGGACAGTAGGCACCAATAGATGGCCCTTCTCTCCCTTTCCTCCTCAGACCCTGGCCCCCCTCATCCTCTTAAACATGCCCCCCACAACCCCATGGTCCTCAGCTCAGCTCCCCTCACCTTCACCTGGCTCCCTCGAGTCCAACTTAGGTGCCCTGGCGCAGTCCCTCCCTCAGTTCCCCAGGCCTCACCATCTCCCAGGAACATGATGACATTCTTAGCCACTTTGGTATTGAGATTCTGAAGCTCCAGGGCATTTCTCAGGGTCTGCTGAGCTTGGTTTCGCCAGTAATTGGGGTCTTTCTCTTTCTCTGTACAGTGGGAATGGCAGGATTAAATGGCAGAAGATGGGGGCAGCTTCCCATCACCAAACTTTAGACACCCCAACACCTCCTGGCTGAGGCTGGGTTGCCTGGTCTTGGATGATGCAGCAGTAGTTGCCCATGTCAGACAACGCACCTTGTGGTTGGCAAACATGCCAGTCAGATCCTCCCAACAAGCCTGTGAACCTTGGAGTCTTCTCCCCACATCACAGAAAGAAGCAGCCAGGGCTCAGAGACACCAAGCAACTCACCCAAGGCCACACAGCATGGCAGACTCTAGAAGAGCTGGGCTTCACTCCACAGCCCAAGCTCTTTGCTCCCACCCAGTAAAGAAAGGTTCTCTGAGGCAGCAAATGAATTGTGCTCACACAATTAGAAGGTAATGTTTAACCTATTCAAGAGAACAAACTACTTCCAACTGCAGGCATCCCCACATGTATCCAGCCATCGATTATAAACTCTTCCAGGTTTATTATTAAAGCACTTTCAACGGGAACTCTACTTAGCCATAGGGTTAATAGCAGAGCTGGAAAGTAAGAATGCCTTTTGTTTAATGTATCAAATTTAAAGTAGCAGTTCAGTTTTACTACTGTTTGGATAAATTAGCAAAGAGGCCGCGCTTCATCTCTCATCTCCCATCCATCACTCCTCACTGATTGAAAACAAACAAACAAAAAAACACCCTTGCATTTGAAGGCGCTTTACAGTTTTGAGATAAAACAGGAAGGAGAAGGAAACGTGTGTGTGTCCGGCACTCAGTCCTCCAGTGGGAAAACTACAGCTCTAGTGCCTGAGAGACCTCAGTTAAAATCCCAACTGCACCACCTACCAGCTGTGAGACCCTGGGGAGGTCACCTCCCCAGGCTGCAGGGGAGAAGAACCCCCCTGCGCCCCTTCACTCCTCCCCCAGCCTTGGAGTGCGGGTACCATTTCCCCCACCACATGGTGAATGAAGAAGCCGAGTGTCCTGAGACACAAGCCACACAGGAAGACCTCCAAGCCCACGTGTCTCTGTGACAACCACGTGGCTGCCAAGGGTGAGCCAAGGGAAGGCAGCTCTTGTCCACCTCGAGCCTTGGACCCATCCTCCCCTAAAGGGCTTCCTTCTCCTTTCCCTTCACAGCCGATGGTTGAAAAGGATCCTCTTATCCCTCCATCCCCCGGATTCCATACTGCAGCCCCATCCTCTTTCTTCTGCAAGTGTCTGCTGAGGTCACCAGTGTCAGAGTCCCAGGCAGAGTCCCAGATGGGAATCTGGTCCCCCTGGCTGTGTGCCTTTAGGCCAGTTCCTTCCCCTAGTGTTTCTGGCCCAGGAAAATGGGAGGAAGGAAGCTACCTACTGGTGGTTTAAAAGAGTTCAAAGATTAAATGAGACAAGGCCTGGGCCAGTAGTTTTGGTCCATGATCCCACTGGCTCAGGGCGGGCTCAGATCTCCTTCCTGCCTTCCTCCATACACACTGGTCATGCCAAGGAGCTCCCTCTGCCTCGAGCGCCATTTGGGTGGCAAGGAACTCTGCCCGTCCTGATCCTTTTGGCTCCGCCAGAAGCTTGGCAGACTTGCCAGGGCTGGACTTTGCCTCTGCACACGCTCCGACTCCGGTTTGCCTGGTTCACAGCTGTGCTCCCTCCTGCTGGACTGGGAGTCTAGCAAGGGCAGGGCCCTGGTCTCCTCCACCATGGATACCCCAGGGCTGGCCCCCAAGAGGGAGCCAGTCGATGTCAAACTGACTTCATGCCCACGGACTGCTTTAAGCAACGACGGCTCGTTTGGACAACTTAGTACACCAAGGAAGCCATTGTTTCTGGAGAATATTAAATGACCCAGAATGACATGATATAAAGCTAAGTGCCAATACTCACGGTATTATCACCTTCATAAGACATTAAAAATAGGCAAAACTAGTCTGTGGTGGCAGGACCAAGCCTAGTAATATCCTTTGGTTGGGGGAAGGGTATTGGTTGGAAGGGACCCAGGGAAGCCTCTAGTCTCCCATGACTGGAAATGTCCTGTCTCGATCTGCGTGGTGGTTACATGAGTGTAAATACATGTGAAAATCCATTACACCACATTTTACGTATGTACTTCAAGTTATAGTTAATTAAAGAAAGAAAGAAAACACAATGTAATCACTATTACCCATCAGAATGGCTAAAATGAAAGAAAAAAATTGAGTTGCTGGATTTTTCATTTTGTCTTTTTTCCCTTTTCAACTTTCATCCATTTGCTATTCTTTCATTCAAGTGAAGTTTAATACATGCTACAACCTAGATGAACTCTGAAGACATCATGTTGAGTGATGAGGACAAATATTGTATAATCTCACTTACATGAAATATTAGAAAAAGTAAATTCAGCAAGACAGAAAGCAGATTGCATGTTACCAGGGGTTAAGGGGTGGGGAAAATGGAGAATTACTGCTTAATGGGTACAAAGTTTCTGTTTGGGGTGATGAAAAATTTTGGTAATGGATGGTGGTGAAGGTAGCACATTATTATGAATGCAATTAACATCACTGCAGACATGAAAGTAGTTTAAAATGGGAAAGTTTAACCATTTTTGTATCATATACATGTTACTACAATAGTTTCTTAAGTACGTAGCTTGAAAGAAAGGAAGAAAAGAAAGGGAGAAGGGAAAATCCCTAGAAAGGTAGAAGTCAAGAGGGAATTCATAACCAGAGGGTTACACAAGAGTTGATGATGAGGGTCTCTGGGGTGTCCAACCAGATATGGGTCTAGGGTGGAAGATGTTTTTGTTTTTTGTTTTTTTTAGGAGGTACCCGGGATTGAACCCAGGACCATGTACATGGGAAGCAGGTGCTTAACTCCTCGAGCTACACCCACTCACCTGGAAGCTGTCTTAATGCACACATTGCCTTGGAGTTACAGAGGGGATGCAGACAGAAAGCCATTCAAGACAAAAGCGAACTCTAAACCAGGGGCTCTTAACAAAGGGTCCATGAGCTTGAATTGAAATTCAGAAAAACATTATTCTTAAGGGGATGTGTTGGTGCGGGTGTGATATATTTAATATTTATTAACTAATACACAGTATAGTGTAAGGGGTCCGTGGTTTTCATCTGACTGGCAAAGGGGTCCATGGAACAAAACCCCTGCAACACACACCAGGTCTAAGTGGAGATCTGAATTTATTGTGTGAGAATCTCAAACTGAGAAATTAACATAAAAACATGTCTAGAATTAGTCGAACTCTCAGGACCATGAAAGAATCAAGCAGTACCACTCTGGAGACAGACTTCCACAAGGGTCTCCAAAAGAAAAAGCAAACAAAAAACAAAACTCCTGTTGAAGATGAATTCACAAGCAAAAAATACTATCTACACACCGAGGGGAGAGTAAGCTGACAAAACAAACAGGAGACTAAATATATCAAAACTTAGATAAGTCCATAGAATTTAGTTATATTTCAGATAATTAAAGAGATAAAGACAGAAGAGAAACCCCAATGTTAGAATAGGATCATAAAAAGGGAAAGCGACCTACCTAATTCTAGCATTCACAGTAGCAGAGCTGGGATCTCCTGTTCTAGAAGACTCTTCTCAGCTCTAAAATACTTTGGATGGTTCTGACCTTGAACATAGACACTCTAGTCCCTCATCCCACCCCACCTGCCCCAGGTCTTCCCATCCCTCCACCTGTGCCCCCTAACCCTACCTGGTACTAAGGAGTTGGTAAGGCAGACGCCAATGGCCAGTACTAAGAATGGTGAAATCATGGTGCACCCCAAGAGCTGCTTCCTCTCTGGAGCCTGTGGTGGGACGGGGTGGGCTGGCAGTGGTCAGCTGTTAACTGATGTTCCAATCCTAGAAATTAAAAGAAAAGATATGTGGGCTGCAGCTCCAGAGTTCATGTTCATTCACTCGTTCTTTCCTGGATTCATTTCAGTATTGTGCTTATTCCAGGCCAGGCATGGAACAGGCGTTTGGAGAGGCGAAGGCAACTAAACACAGTGGTCCTGCCCTCAGGAAGCTGCCCACACGAACAGCTGTGGAACACAGTGAGTTACCTGCTACAACGTGGTCCCACTGCGTCTCCCAGGAGAACTCCCATTCCGTCCACCTGAAGCCCAGCACCTCCCAGATCCCAGGCTTCTGCGTAGTGCTTCTTGAACTTCAGTGTGCCCAGAGGTCTTGTTAAAACTGATTCCTGGGGGAAGCGGGTGTGGCTCAGTGGATAGAGCCCCCGTTTACCATCGGGTTCGCTTCCCGGCGCCTCCTTGTGAGGACAGGCCGGCTCACGCGGCGCCGTGGGCTGATGCGGCAAGACCTCACAGCAAGGGGGAGATAAGCAGACACAGAGAAGACACGCAGCGAATGGACACAGCAGCACAAGCAGCAAGGGGGGGGATAAATAAAATAAAATAAATAAATCTTTAAAAAAAAAAAAACAGATTCCTGGGACCTAACCCCAAAGACTCTGCATTTCTAACAGCTCCCAGACGCTGCTGAAGCTGCTAGTCTGTGGACAGCACCTTGAGAAGCCCTGTTCCAGAACACCAGTCTCCAGCATTTTCCACTACCTGTGCACATCAGGGACGAAACAAAGAGCCCACTCTTCCTTACAGGGACACCTACATTTGACAATAGATATTCTTTTCTAGAGCTTGCCATGTACGGTTAGAGGAGTAAAAAAAATTTCAGGAGTGAGGTACAAGATTGAATGGTAAGTATGGCCGTTTCTGGGTGGCGGTATTACAGAGTTTTTTTTCCATTGGCCTTTCTGAATTTCCAAAATTTTCTTCAGCATTGAGGTATTACCTTTGTAACTTTTTTTTTTTAAACAGGACTGCAAGGAACTACACCAAAAGTTAACTGTTTTTCTCCAGATGCTAGGACTATGGCTGATTATTTTCTCTTTTCATTTTCCTGAATTTTCCAAATTTGCCGAAAATGAACATGTATTCATGGCATAAAAATGTTTGTAAGATGTGGTTATCCACTAGGATCACAAGGGACAACCTCATAGGCAGCTGAGAAATGTGCTAGTCCTGTTGGGTATGAATATTACTAGAAGATAAATTGTAACTGGTAATTTCACTGGCAAATAATGTTATTACTATGACCAAAACCAAGATAAAAATGATTATTAAATCTATTGTGTAGTGACGTGGCTTTCATTCCTTTTAATGGTGCATGCAGTAACAAGATAAGAAATACTCTACCTTTGCAAAAAGGGATAGAGTCAACCTTCGAAACGTGCATGTCCCACTCCAGTGCCCAGGGGCAAGGGAACAGGGACACTCCATCCCTAACGACACTCAGTGCTCCCCTAATGTGCAATCCAATTGCATACTCTTGGGCTTTTGTACCCCCTTCCTCACCCACCTAGTTCCTTAAAAACCCAGCTTGGTAGGGGTGGGTGGAGACCAAAAGGAAATCCGCTACATCTAACAGCACATAACTCTGAGTGGTGGAATTTCAAATGATTTCTATTTTTTAATTCTACTTTTCTTTCGTTTCCAAATGTTTCTATATAGTAAATCCTAAAATCAGGAAAAAATGATGATTTAAAATTGTTAGCTTGATGTAAATACTAATAAATTAGAGTACTTAAAATATTCTTTAAACTGAAGTCACCTATTTCAGGAAGCTTCCAAGAGGCTCCCTTTGAACTTTCTACTGCTTCTGTCACTGCATGTACTTTCCTGTTTTGAAAATATCTCTTTGTCTGCCTCACCCCCATGCTGGGCCCGTCTCAGAGCAGGGACCTTGCCTTGTTTGTCTCGGTGCTTAGACAGTAAATGTTTGCATCTGTTGAAAGCTGGTGCTCTAAGGAGGGAGGTGTGGGTGGGAAGAAACAGCCAAAAATCTCAATTTCCTTTGTGTGCACAGAAAAGCCTAAGTGTTGATGAGGATATGGAGTGACTGGGATACTCATTCGCTGCTGGTGGGATGGAGATTGGTACAACCACTTTGGAAAACTGTTTGGCAGCATCCACTGAAGCCGAATGCCATATATATGCTCTATGACCCACACCTCTCCAACCGAAATGCCCAGAGGTTCACCAAAAGACGTGTGCAACAATGTTCATAGCCCTGCTCATAATAGCCTCAAAAATGTGTCCACTGGATAAATACACTATGTGTATTCACAACATGGAAACCTACACAGTGATGCAAATGAACAATCCACAACTCTGTGGATGAATCTCACGAATGTTAGGCTGAGCGAAGACAGCCAGATCCAACAGTACATGTAGTGTGATTCCAGTGACATAAAGTGTAAAAACCAACCTAGGGAAGCGGCGGTGGCTCACCCCAATGGGTGCCTCCCTCCCACATGGGAGGTCCCGGGTTTGGCTCCTGGTGCCTCCTAAAAAGAAGACGAGCACACACAAGTGGTCACAGAGAGCAGACAGAGAGCACAAACAAGAATGGGGGATAGAAATAAATAAAATAAATGTAAAAAAAACAACAACCTAGAATGTCAGAGGCCAGGATAAAGGGTACACTTGGCAGGTGGAGAAACTGAAGCAGATCTGTAAATGTTAACTTAAGGAAGCCCCATGGTTTGGGCCAGGGACCTGGCATTGAGATGTTCCTGTCCTGGAGACAGTTGCCTTCTCCCATTGCCTCTGAGCAGGACAAGAGAGGGAGTGGGGAACAGGGAAACCCTTCAGAAGCTATGGCCTCCCAGCTGGCTGTGCCTCTTGGACCCCAATCCCACCGAGCGTGCCCAGAGACTCCAAGTCTGCTCTCTGGCAGCCCTGGGTGATAGGCTCTGCGGGGCCCAGTCTGGGGTGAGGGGCCGTGGCTGCCCACCACCCTCTGCCAAAGCGCCAGCAGCTCAGAATGGAGCCCCCATTGCCACACCCCCCCCACCTCCCAGCCAGACCTCCTCTGCCAGGCTCCCAGCTACGTGTCCTGATTATTTATGACAAGTGTGCAGAAACCCGGGCTGGGCTCTGGCCCAAAGAGGAGCAGCTGCTTGGCAGGCAGGGGCGGGGGCAGAGGGGCTGGGTTTTCTAGCCTGAGGACTGACTCAGCAGCCCAGGCCAAGGACATGGGAGCCCCCTGGAGTCAGGCAAAAAGCCAGCCCTGGGCTGGGTCTCAAAAGATCCAGGAGAAATGGCAGAATAAGGCTTAGAAATCATGACCATTTACTGGGCATTCATGTAGTACCCAGCCCCCTGCTGCTGAACATCCGTGATCTCACTTCATCTTTTTAACAAACCCCCATGTTACACTTTGGGAAATTGAGGCGCGGGCTGGGGTCTCAGACAGCATGATTCAAACCCAGGGCTCACTCTCTCAGGGCTGCAGTTTCCCCACCACAGGGAGGGAGAGAGATTAGTGCCTGCCCTTTCTCTAGCCCCAGATAGAGCCCACGTGGGCCTTTGGGGCAGGAGATATAGCAGGTGAGGGGAAGTTCTCCTACCTGAGCGGCCGGGCCAGGTGGCAGGTGAAGAAGCACAGCAGGCTCAGGGCCAGTGCCAGGAAGGGGAGACTGAAGCCCACCGTGAGGGCCATGTCCAGAGTAGGGGACAGCAGGGCCACCTCAGAATGCAGAGGGCCTTCAGGAGCGGCTGTCACACCTGTACTCACCAGGTCTCGAAGTTTGGCACAACTAGCCTCAGGCGCTGGCTCCTCTGGGGCCTGGGGTCAATGGCAATGCCCTGGTTTCCCCCCAGTCTAGCAGGGATTAGCCCAGGAGACGAGATGGGAGGGGGAGGGGCAGCCCACGAAGCTCCCCTCTCCCGGTCCAGTCCTTTCCCACCTGACACTTGTTAATTCAAGTTTGTTCAATCTTCATTCCCAGTTACCAAGCACCTACTGTGTGTCCAGCTCTGTTCTAAGCACTAAGGAAAGAGTGAGGAGCAGGACGGACACGGTCCTTGTCCTCTTGGAGATTACTGACAAACCAGTGCAGATATAGCACCTACTATGTGTCTGGCACCTTGTGGGCTAAAAACACAGAAGGAAAGGAACCTCGGGCCAGGCCACCATGTTTCAATTTTCCCCAAAACCAGCAGCTGCTCCACCCCAACTATAGGCCCAGGAATCTGAGTGTGCACAGACCTCAGCCAGAGGGGGGTACTCAAGTCCACAGTAGGAACTGTTCTTATTGAGCACCTACTGTGTGCCAGACCCCTCTTGAGCTAGGTACTAACCAGTTCCCCCAATTTACAGATAAAAAGGGGCTCAGAGGTGATGCTGCCTGCAGTGGTGGAGTTGAGATTTGCACACAGCTCTGCAGCCTCCACAGCCTGAAAGCTTAACCCTGCCCCTCACCTGGGAGAGCAGCAGGGGTAAATGATGAACAGCATCCCAGGGCTGCTGCTCTTGGCCCTCGAGGAGGTGCGGCTGTCACCCTGCGCTCCCTCCTGGTGGGCTTGAGGGAATGGCTGGGGGCCAAGGGGCTTCTGCAACACTGACTTGGGCTGCAGCTGCCCAAGCAGGGAGCCCTATTAAGACCAGCCCAGTACTGCTTCAGCTGCAGGCTTGGAGGGGACACATGGAATCCCTCTCTCAGCCAAGCCCTGGTCTCTGGCAAGCCTCGCTGGCCGGACTTTATTCATTCACTGATGGAAGTTATTTATTTATGGCTGCCATGAAGCAACCGCTGGGTGAAGGACTTGGGACAGAATGTGTGGTGGCCAGAGTGGGCTGCCGGTCAGATTCAAGGAGGGACTTCCCCAGAAGGCAGTGGATGAGGTGCTGGGGATAGAGCAGGGCTGAGATACCGCCAGCTGCTGAGAGCACCCCATCCCAGCAGAAAACAGATGTGGCCTTGTCCAGAGAGGCTGAGTAACATACTGTCTCAGCCCTGCCTCCTGCCAACACACGTCTTTAGGGCTCTGACAATAGGCCAGCAGCAACCCCTCACCTCAACATCTCTGTGCCCTGCATTCTCAAATCTAGAATGTCCCCCACTGTCCACAAGATGAATTCCTCGTGTCCTCCTCCTGCCTTGGCCTCAGCTCTGCTAGGCTGCCCTGCACCCCCACTCTGGCCCAGTTACGGCTCCTCCCCCAGCTCTCAGAGCCCACTAGGCCCCGGTCACGTCATCTTAGAAAGCCATGGCTTGGCGTCTCCTCACTGTGGCGTGAGCTCCTAGAGAGCAGGGATCGGTCCGGGCTGGTGGCGGCAGCCCAGCGGCAGGCGGGCAGCACTTGTCAGTAGGTGGGATCACAGGGTGGTGGCTGGACAGGGTGCCTGGGTTCAGATCCTCTCCCTGTGTCCCACTAGCTGGGCAACTCAGGGCAAGCGACCCCACCCGTCTCGGCAGACCTGGTGCCTCGGCCCCTCTGACCCTCCAAGAATATCCTTGACGGGGCTCAGCCAGGAAAGTTACTTGGGGAAGGGGGAGCCAGTGGGATGAAAGGCAGATGGGCAGAATGGTAGGGTTGCGGGCACTGCAGACAGGAGGACCGGAATGTGCACAGGAAGGACACAAGGACAGACAGGTTGGGACACTTCACAGTCACAGGGCTTTGCACCCTGAGCTGGGCCTGGTCAAGAGCGGGACGGCCAGTGGGTGCCAGGCCCTGGACATGCCCATCTCACTTACTGCTCCCACCACCGGTCCCTCCAGGTGAGGATGCCGCGGCTCAGGTGGTCCGCCACTTGCCCACGGCCACAGCAGAGCTGTGAGCAGTAGCTCCGAGCGGCTGGGTTCTGGAGCCTCCCCGGCCACCAGGGCGGTCTCGATGCCACAAACTGACTCTGTGGGCAGAGGCCTGGAGCTGGTCAAGGGGCAACTGGTGGGAGGAGATGGCAGTAGGGAGGTGGGGGAGGGAGCCGGCGGAGAGGGACAGGGGAGGGTCAAGGATGGCTGCTTTGCGGGTACATGGGCTTCCACCGTCCCACGCAGTCGGCCCAGGCCACCTGGTTCTGGGCCAAACCTGGAAGCTGGGCAGGCATGGCCTGTGCTGTGTGTCCCTGGGAAGGCAGGCCAAGCTGCCCACCCAGCCCGGGTGCTTCATCTCTGCTTTGGGAGCCCTTCTGGCATCAGGAGACATTGCGTTCCATCCTTGCTCTCACAACTGGCATCAAGAAAAGGAAGGCACAGAGAAGGTACCTGACCTCCCAGGGTCACCCAGAAGTCAAAGGGAGGGATAGGTCTCCCCACTAAGCAGGTAAGGACTTGGGGGTGGGGGTAGGGGGACTATTTCTGGATGCACAAGGCAGTCTGTAAGCCATAGCATGGCTGGAAACATCTTGGAATGCTAGCTATAAATGATTTGTGCCAAATGAAACCATTTCAAACCAAGACTATTCTAGAAAAATCCTTATTTCACGCATTTTGTTATTGTATTCTTAATAGAAATATTAATAGCAAACACTTCCAGGGCCCCTACTATGTGCCAGGCACTGTTCTAAGTGCTTTACCTATATTATTGCACTGGATTCCCATGACAGCCTCTAAGGGAGGTGCTACAACTTCCTCACTGTACGTGATGAAACTGAAGCACAGAGAAGAAACTTGCCCAAAGACACACAGCCAGGAAGTGGCCAAGCCAGAACTCATCCTACTTGTGCATGTATCTTGCTTCCCAGGAGCAAGCGTAAACTGCTAACACACAAGCAAGGCTGGAAGCCAACCGCCATTTGCTCCACATGTAATACGTACATATTTTATGTTTAAGGTTGAAAGGATTACATGCAGCTGCTGTTTGACTCAGACTTACCACACGCTCTCCCCAAACATTATTTCATTGTATCTGCATCACAGCCTCAAGCCAGGACTTACCCTCATCTCCACTATAGAGCAGAGAGGGTGACTCATCCAAGGCAAGACAAATGGCCAAGAGTCACCTCCAGGACCGATGGAGTCCAAGTCCCCGCTCTGTGCACAGCCCCTGTGGCCTGCCCTGCGTGCACTATAGTGATTTCCAGTGCTGCCTTCCAAACCAGCCAGCTGCAGTGGAAAGGACCTGGGCCTTGCGGTCAGGGTCCAGGGCTCGAGACCTGGCTCCAGCCCTGCCCAGCTGAGCAACCATGGACACAGCCCTCTTCTCCTACAACGTCCCATCAGTTCATCCTCAAGTAGGACACAGTGGATGCCTCTCCCCGCCCCCGCCATCCTGGCAGCCTTCCCGGAGGAAGGGCTACATCCATTCCCCAGATGGCCTCACATGGGCCCCACAAGAAGGCAGAGGCGCTCTGGACTCAGGATGTTGAATGTGAACTTGTAACCTGCTGGGCCGGGACCAAGCCAAGTAGAATCCCTGGGTGGCTTGTGCAGGGGGCTCCCCACGCCCCACTTGCATCAGGGCAGGGAATACACGGATGCTCCTGGAGATAGTGCTGTCTGCAGCTGGGCTCACGATAACTGCCTTCCCACATTCCTGAAAACTCTCCACCCTGGCAAAGGCTTTCTGGCCTTACTGCAACCTGGAAGTACAGGGCAGGGACGATGCCTGACTCAGACAGGAAACCAAAGCCTGGGGAGGTGAGGCACAGTCCAAGAGCACGTGGCTCAGCTGGCTGTATGACCTTGGGCACATCAACTCACCTTTCTGTGCCTAACTCACACAGCAAATGGAAATCATCACGGTATGTGTCTACCATTACCCTATTGCGAGAATAAGAACTGAATGAGACAATAAAGAATAAGACAAAGGCCCAGCACAGGCTGACAGTGAGAGTGACAGCAGCTCATGGGCCAGGCGCCGTTCCAAATGCTTTGCACCCATTTCTTCCTTCAATCCTCCCATAACACATTGCTTTCATTGTACAGAGGCACAGAGAAGTTAAGTAACTTGGCCAAGGTCGCCCAGCAGGACAGAATGAAAAGGGAAGGGGAGAAATTCCTAATGGAGCACCTACTATGAACTAGGAGCTTTTCACCCAGCCTTCCAAGAATGCAGTGAGGTCAGAAGTGAAAACTGAGACTCAGAAAGGGGAAGTTCAGGGTCACACGCAACCGCACGGGAGAGCTAGGATTTAGGCCAGCCCTCTCTGGCTCCAAGGCCAGTGCTGCTTGCCACTCCCCTTCCAGTCATATGCCAGGACAACCTCCGTCACCGATGGGCAGAACCTGATGCCTGGGCCACCTAAGGTACCAGCAGTCCCATGTCAGCACGGCTGCCTGACCTCACTCCACCCATTTGTGTGCATGTGCACACGCGGGTGTTTAAGCTGAATGATGTGGTATGAGGGTATGAGGTGGTGAGGTGGGGCACAGTGTGGAGCCTGAAGATGAAGCAACACCTCAGATGGTGAAACAGAGATGCAGAGGACCTGAGTTTCTCACTTGAGTGCCTGGACGCAGCCATGCCTGAAGCTAGCTTACCTCTGAACATTTCACAAACCAATGAATTTCCTTTATTGTTTTACTTGGCTTTTTTGGTTAGAAATAAAGGAACAAAATGTTACAGAGTCTGGAGTGGAATGGATGTGGCTCAAGCAGTTGAGCACCTGCCTCCCACACGGGAGGTCCCGGGTTCGGTTCCAAGTGTCTCCTAAAGAAAAAAGAGACAACGAGCAAAAAACGAGCAGACAACGAGCCCAAACAACAAACAAAAATGACGAGCAAACAGACGAGGGACCCATGGGGTGGGGGGGTGGGGAAGGTAAATAACAACAAAAAAATTAGAGAGTCTGACCTGAGCTTTCTAGTTCAGCCAGTTTTTCTCAGCCCCTTCCACTGTCTGCACCCACATTGCGTCACACTCAGCCAGCTGTTTCTCCCAAAGGAAAAATCTTGAGAACAAACTAAAGGTATATCAACAAGTTCCCAGTACATGGTGAAATAAGAGTCCAACTTAATACAAGGGAGGTTTCCTTCTTGAAATTTGTCAACTTTTAGAATTGTAGGAGGGGCTTGGGCGTGATTTACCTACCAGCCTCACTCCGCGCAGGTCTCGGATCCTCAGCTCTGGCAGCCCCATCCCTGGTCCTGCACAAGAAGTTGGGAGCAGGCTCTACTTTCCGGGTCCTCAGTCTAGTGGGGATTAGTCATAATTCACATTCATCTGAGCTACACAAAAGTCCCGGGTGATTTCAAAGAGGTGGAAACACTTAAAGAGGTGAAGTGACCTGCCAAGGTCCCTCTGCTAAAGGGGGGGCAGAGCCAGACTGTCATTTCTTTGAGGTGGTTTGCCCCACTTAGGGGAAGTCAAAGGGATTTAAAA
>JAQZBX010061304.1:0-17129 GCA_029593785.1 Cabassous unicinctus
AAAAAAAAAAAAAAAAAAAAAAAGGACTTTATCAGCTCGCATGACCCTGGGCAGAGAGAATCACAAACACTTTGGAGAAATGGGCAGAGTAACCCTTTCTCGAGATGACTTAGGGCAGACAAGGCTAATCTGTTCCCCTTAGCCTTTCTAAGAAACTATAAAAGCAGCAGGTATGTCTAGGGCCTTTCGCCGAGCGGCTGAGATGAAGGACACAGGCGTCCCTGGAGAAGGGGCGCGCGGCCGGGAAGCCTCGGGTGGGCGGGCGCCCTGCGGCCTGGCCGGGGGCGCTCACCTGAGAACACGTTCTGGAAGCCCTCGGCGGCCGCGGGTGCCGCGCACGACCTGGCGGCCGGGGCCGGGGCCGGGGCCGGGGCCGCCCCGCGCTGCAGCAGGTCCGCCGAGCCTCCCGCCCGGGGCTCGCGGGCGCCCAGCTCCTCCGTCCAGTCGGCCGAGCGGCTGAGGCCGCCCGCCAGGCCGCCGTCCGCCCGGGGCTTCGTGGCCGGGGCGACGGCGGGGGCGAGGGCGGCCTTCGGGCCCCGGCCCAGGGAGGAGTCGGGGCGCCTCTGGACGCGGGGGCTCTGGCTGGGGGACGGCGCGGGGGAGTGGTTGGGCGAGCTGAGCTGCCGGGTGGTGGTCCTCACGTAGCAGGGCGCGAGGAGCGGGTAGGGCCGGAAGCAGCGCGGGCTGGGCGCCGGGCTGCCCGGGAGCGAGGCGGCCGCCGGGAGCCCCGCCGCCCCCTCCCCCGGCTCCTCTCCCGGCCTCGGAGGGGCCTCCCGGGGCCCCGGGCCCCACTCCTCTCCCGGAGAGCCCCTGGGCGCGTCCTCAAAGGCATCCTCCTCCCCTTCCTCATCCGTGTCCCCAGCCCCTGGTCCGGGGGCTGCGGCCGCGCCCTCCCCCGGCCCGACCTCGGGAAACGGGAAGGCCGTGGACGAGGGCGAGTCTACGGCCGCGAGCTGGGCCGCCGGCAGGGAGGCGGCCTCCGGGTCCTGGCAGCCGCTGGGGGGCGGTGGCTGCTCGGGCGCGGGGGGCTCGGCGGCCAGGCCCCCGGGCAGGTCGGAGCGCGCAGACAGCGCCTGCTCGGTGTCGGGGCTGCCCGGGGCCTCCCCGGCCGGGCCGAGCGGCCCCAGCAGGAGGCGGTCCAGGCCCAGGAAGGCCCCGGGCTGAAGGGCGGCGGCGGGGGGCGCTGCGCCTTCCTCCGAGCCCTGCTGCAGCTGCTGCTGCTGCTGCAGGCGAATCGCCTGCTGGATGTCCGAGAGCAAATCCTCCTGCTCGGTAGCCGAGTGAAAGCTATAGATGTCCGTGTCCGAGCCCGAACTGGTCCTTTGTCCATCCTGCGCCCCCGCGGCCGTGTCTAAGTCCTCGGCGGCCGCCCGCAAGCCGACCTCCGGCTCGGCGGGCCCAGGACCCCCTGGCCGCGCCGCCTCAAAGGGGTCCGCACACTCGGTGTCCGACAGCCCCGTCTCGTCGGCGGAGAGGCTGAGGTCCGGGGTCTTGGCGAGCAGGGAGTGGGCGCTGTCCAGCTCCCCGGTATGCAGGGTCTGCGCGTCCAGCACATCCTCTCGCGAGCCGCCGGCGCCCTTCCCCTTGGCCAGGTTCTTCCTGAGCCGCAGGTTGGAAAACACCGAGGCTCTCGAGTCCGACTTGCTCCTCTTCTTGCCCGGCTCCCCAGCGCCGCCCCCGCCGCCCTTGCCATGCTTGCCCAGCGCCTTCTTGCTCGCGCTCCCCTTCTTTGTGGCTTCCGCGTCCCTGGGCCCCACCGCGTCCTCGGCGCCGCCGCCTTCGTGCGAGCCGTCCCCCGCGCTCCTCTTCAGCTTGCCATCCTGGTTCCCCATGGTGCACCCCCGCCGTCGCGCCGCGCCCCCGGGACTCAGGCCATCGCGGCCCTCAGCCCCCGGCCCGGGCGCCGGGAGCCTCCGCGCTGAGCCCGCTGCGAGGCGCTGGGAAGCGAGGCCCGCGCGCAGCGCCCCGCACGCTCCTCTCGCCGCGGCCGCTGTGCATAACGCGCGGCAGCTGCCGTCGCTGCTGCGGCTGCGGCCCGGGGCCGGCGGGGCGCGAACATGCTCAGTGCGGCGCGCGGCGCGGCGCTCGGCTCCCGCCAATGGCTGCGCCCGACGCGGCGGCCCCGGCCTCGCTCCCCGCGGGGCGCCGCCGCCCCCGCCGCCTGCGCCTGGCTCCTGGCCGAGCGCGAGCGCGAAGCTCGCCTCCTCGATCGCGGGCACGCCGGTCTCCACCGTGTGAATCGGGTGCATTGTCCCCGCGCGAAGAGCTGGTCGCCTGCGAGATGCACACGGACTTCAGAGCTCCCGGACCTGCCACGAGAAAAGTTTTCTTTAAAAAGAACATTTTAAACGGGGAAAAACTGAAGCCAAACTGCAGTCGACAGGTGCCAAAATAGCACGGCCACATACAGTCCTCCCCAGAAGCTGCCTGGGGACGAAGCCTGCCTCGTCAATAAGTATTTGTTGAATGGATGGATTGTTCTGTTTCTTTAATAATCGGCCTTCTCCTTGAACTCTGTTAATGTACTTGAGCATATGGTTTGGGAGAGGTTACTACACATTGTGCTGAGTTTCTGTTTCAGGCAGACCTCGGTTCTCCATGAGAGACCATTAGCTGTCATTTTCCAAAAGTTCTTTTTTTCCGACTTTATGACCAAAAAAAAAAAAAAAAAGGCGAGATGAGGCAAATTGAAAATACTAGATTAGAGTTGATTAAAATGTTAATCTCCAAAATTCTAAGTGTTTACCATATAAATCAAATGGCATTTGTATTCAAAAGGAGTGTATATACTATAACTCCCAGGAGGTCAAACTCATCAATATTAAACACGATCACTATTGTTGCTGCCTATAAAAAGGAAAAAGACAAAAAGGAAACACCCTTGGCACACACACAAAATCAGATGTTATGCTATGAACCACCACTTTCCCAAGCTACCCTTCAAGGCAAACTTTGTCCTTGTCTTCATTATAAACGTTTGCCATAGTTTACTGTAGTGAAGTTTCCTTAACATTCTGGCTTCAATATTAGCATAAACAATTTTCCTCAGTTTTGATGTCATTATTTTGGTTACTTATAAAATTTAGTTACCTATATTAAAAAGGAATTTTTAAACCTCACTGGTATCTCAATAACTCCAAGCAGTAAATTAAAATAAGATTAAATGACATCAATCAATAAATGTTACAAGTATTTAAATTAGCAGTTCCTTGTAGCTACTTTGAAAATATGGACTAGCTATCCAACATGTTAATATTTTTAAAGTAAATCCAAGGAAGAAAAGCACCACATATTAAATGACACAATTTAAATGCAGCAAGAAAACGTTTGGTGTTCCTTTCTGAACCTCCCTCTTAAACCATATTTATTTAAAAAAAAAAAAAAAGTCAGTCCTATAAGTCTTTCATAGAAAAGCATTATGTGTCAATAATTCACTAGCCTTTTTCAAACTATATTCATTTAAAAAGATGATAAGAGCAGGTGGCCAGTTGTCCATGGGTGGTCCTTTTGAGTTTGGTTTGGAAAAATTAACTTTAATAACTTTGCCAGGCTCTGGGCAGTGCCGACGTACTTGAAAACCCTTTATTTCACCTCTTTCAAAAGAATGCTGTCTTCTTTCTTCTAGAATCTAGGCTCCTCAGAGGGCACAATTTGTCTGAGCTATTAGAATTTTCTGCTTTACTGAGTGCTGAGGTACTTTGATTCTTCATTTTTGCTCTTTCTTTGACAGGATATCTTTGATTCTGAACTATTTGTTTTCTTCTGGGATATATTCTAGATGTCCAGAAAACAAAAAAGAGAAGGAAAGAGGGAAAGGAGACAGGGAGGGAGGGAATGGGAGAGGAAGGGAGAGAGGGAGAGGGAAAGAGTGGGAGAGGGAGAGAGAGAGGGGCTGATTTTTACACCTCCTTTGAATGTGAAACAATAGGTGACAGTTGTGTAGCAGGCACAGTTTACAAAGCTCTGTTACACCAAAGTCTCATCTGAAATTCACAAATGGGGATATCAAATGTAGGTAGGTACTGTGAACCCAATGTAATTAATTAATAAGCTCAGTGAGGCTAAGAGATTTGTCCAAGGTCACATAGTAGCAGAGACAATAATTGAACCTACAAATTTAGATTCCAAATCGTTTTTAACAACAGTGAATAGTTTAATTGGGAGTGGGGGTGGGGTGGCTAGTGAAAGCATTATAAAGGTAAACAGCATAGACTGCCAAAGCATTGCTTTATATTTAGTAAGTATTTATTAGTCCCAAAGATGCCTGGGACATGGCCTAAGCTTAACTCCATTTGATCAAAAAAGAAGAGACTATCTATGTCTGCAAAAATGCATTTTACCAATAATTAGAGGTCCTACTCTGTACCTGGCTGCATACTAGTTACAGGGGTGCAGAAAAGAAATAGGCAAATGTGAGTGGTCTCTACCTTCAAGGATCTAGTTCAGTGTAATTGTTGGTAAAGTCTTTAGTATCAGCGTCCGAAAAAGGTCACAAAACCACAAAAACTGTATGTAAAATATAATATGATGCTATCCATTTTACAGCAGAGGAGACTGAATATGCACTCTACAAATAAAACAGGTAAAAGCAGTTTGGACAACTAAGCAAATATTGAACTCTAGTTCATAATCTATATGCTGCCATAGTTAGGGTAAGTATAGTGATCTCTGCAACTTTAAAATGCATCAAATAATAAGATGTATTTATGGGTGGATACTTGGATAGATATGAGATAAGGCAAGTACAGTAAAATGTTAATTGTATAACCTAGGTGGTGGGATATGGGTTTACTGAAAAATTTCTTCAACTTTTCTGTATGTTCAAAAATTTTCATGTTAAAACATTGGAGAAGAAAGTGAGTTGCAAGAATATGTGAATTCCCCAGCTTTTTAAAAAATTAATATTATGTAATGGTTAATGGCGATTCTAAACAAAATGGTTCATTTGTAAATGGATCTTACAACGTGCTGACCAATTCTTCAAGGCCAACTGCTGTACTTAAACTTTCCTCTGAACTTTCATCCTCACTTGAGTTTCCACTTGGTTTGATCATTTATGGCATACACCGGGACCTAAAGACTAGGCGGACTCCCCTTGAGATGCCTTATTGACTTTTAATTCCCTTATAACTTTTAGCAGGCACTCAATGAACACTGAATGAACAGTCCTCTTCTCTTCCCTTTTCCCTACCTATTTGTCTGAATGACACATCATTTCTTTTTCTCTTTCAGCTCTCCTCCTCCATCACTCTCTTAATGGACTATATACTGAAATGATTTTGATGCCTTTGTTTGTTTTTGGTTTTGTTTTTGGTTTTTCTCTCTGCTCAACCTTGGTGGAATGCTTGATACTCTCTAACAGAACCTTCAGGTTATGTTTTAATCATCCAACTCATCTTAAAGAGAATAATCTTCCCTTTAAAAAGAGAACTCTTCTGTGCTGGTATCAATTACTAAACGGTTGCCTCCCCGATGCACCCCTCAGCCAGACTTAACTCCTACACTCCAGACCCCTGAACCACTTCTATTACCGTGCTCCGGTCAAACCCAATACGTCTGAAATTGAACTCATCTTCTCTGGCATATATGGTCCTCCTTTATTTTCTCTTTCAGTAAAACCACCATAATCTCCCCAGTTGTACAGACCAGAACTGTAGCTCCCTTAATCCCAGTCACTACCAGTCACAGAGACTTCTCTATTCTTCCTGCTTAATGTCTCTCAAATCCATTCATGTCTCCCATCCCGACAGCCCCTTCCCTAATTCAGGCAAACTCAGCTCTTGCCTCCTTCCCACCCCCAGCCCCCAACTCCCATCTGTCCTCTCCTTCTTCATCACTGCTTCTCAACCTGGGGCGATTCTGCTTCCAGGGGACATTTGGCACTGTCAAGAGACATTTTTGGTCATCACTGTAGGGAAGGTGCTATGACATCTAAAGGGTAGAGGCCAGGGATGCTGCTAAACATCCTACAATGCACAGGACAGCCCGGTCAACCACCAAGAATACCATGGTCGAGAAACCCTGCTTTATCATGAGGCCTCTCAGAGCCGCCAGTCAATAAATGTTCACTGAGTGAATGACAGAATGAAGAAAGCAAATTAGATTTCTCAGCTAATCATTCTAAACAGAAACTTGAAGGCACTATATCTACAGTGCCAAATATCTTAAATGGGGACCTAGCTCTTTTCTAAGATTATTTTAGTTCCATAAAACGATGCAATCTGCATAAATATACCAATTCCCCACACACTTGGTCACATTACAAAAACCTTTATTCTTATCAAAAATTTTCTGGTAGCAAGGACAGAATTTTGCAGAGTTCTTTTTACAGGGATGATTATGTGCATCACTAGCAAGTCGTTATGTTGCTTTCAACTTTTACTACCATTTTTAAATGTTTACAAAATAGAGAAAAAGTAAAATATTACTTTCTCCAAGCAAAATATAGAATGCAGGTACACTTTAGCTCTTGACTTATTGGATTATTTACAACTGAGAAACAAAGGTAGAAGTGGGTACATTTATATTGTTCTTATGTCACAAGGAATCCCCTACAAATCTAAATAGTGCAGATGTTGAGTCTCTAAACATGTCCTTGTCAGTAAAGTTGGCCCTACTAACCAGAAGGAACGATTCAGGGACTCACAATGAGTTGTGAGTCACGACCATACAGAATTACCTCTAGAAAGCCACTGAAAGTGAGTCAGCCCATAACGGACCTTGCTCCCTGCCTTTTAAAGACAGAGCCAACAGGAAATTAGAGGAAGCCAATCCTTGGCCTTAGAGCAGTGCTGACCAATACAAATATATGTCACATATGTAATTTAAAATTTTCGAGGTACCATATTTTAATAAGTGAAGTGAACATGTAAAAGTAATTTGAATAATGTATTTTATTTAGCAAAATATATCCAAAATATAATCATTTAAATAAAATAGCAATAAAAATTGATGAAATATTTTACATTCATTTTTTCATACTAAGTCTTAGGAAGTCGATGCGTATTTTACACTTATAGCAACATTTCAACTGAGAGCAGCTGCAATTCAACTGCTTGATAGCCACATATGGCTAATGGCTACTATATAGGACAGTGGACAGTACAGTCTTAGCCTTAGATTTTTCAGAGCTTCCTGAGCAACTCTTAGAATCAGCAGTGGTTGATCCAAAGTGTGTTGTTAAGATACTTTAAGACAGTATTATATATTTTGGCAGTCTTATAGATAGAGTCATATGTAGATATATATTAGAGCAATATATTTTTCACATGTAAGCATAAAAATCCTTATTTAATATTTTCTGGGGGAAAATATATCCTGTTTTTAACCCCTCAGTTTAAAAGAGGCAAGTTCTTCCTCTTGACCCAGTTTGCCACCACTGAAATAAAGAATTCACACACGAAGGACCATGAGAGAAAGGCAAGGAGGAAAGCTGCTTCTAGTGTAAGCATGGACAGAAGAGCAGAATCTAGATCCCAGAGAGCCTCCAGTTTTGGCAATCATTTCTCTGCCTTAACCACTAAACAGTAAGTAATCATTATCCACAAAAATTAGGCCAAACACATGGGTTTTCATGAAGCCAGAACCCCAAGGATAGTATGCACACACATGTATTTTTTTCCAAGAAATATCAGTTTACCAACGCATATTTCACATCCTCGATGATGATCTTGATATTGATGCAAATCACACTGATCCCTAAAATCTTCACTATTTACTAAAGAAAAAAATCTTTTACATTGAATTTAAAGTGTCAACACTTACTCTTGGAATATAAGAAACAATCTGGCTATTTATCACAATATGGATCTAAGGCTAGAAAGGATAAAGAAGAGAAGGTAAATGTTTCCTTTTAGGGGCAATCACTTTCCAGCTTTTTGGAAAACAAATACCTTTATCCTTTGCACTTCCACAGAGATTTTAAGAACTTGTTCTGACCAGAAATGCATCCAAAGGAAGTTTGAAATTCACATCTCTCACTGCAATTTTCCAGGCCGTCTCCAGGTAATTTCCACTTCACAAAGAAATGGCTGGTTGTCTCTTTTTATATTTGCAATGCAAAGTAATAGTTTCAGTGAGGAACTTTGCATCGGCTTCATTTTCCTGGGAAGAGCAGGAAAGGCTCCTGGAAGAACTGATTCCACTCACCTGCAGAGGAGCTTTAGTTGTACAGGTGATCTCAGGGCAATGGCTGCGGGGAGGGGATTTTACCCTCTATAACATAAAGTTTTTCTTGTAATAGTATAGAAAAGGTTGTCACCAGAGTTTCATGGAAAAGTGATTGCTTTACTTGCTTACCAGGAATTCACTTTTCAGCATCTACCATATGTTCAATCCTCCCTCCCTCAGGGATTTGGGAGGCAGGAAAAGAAAACGGATTTGGGAGTCTGCCCTCCCTTGCCCATGACAATACCTTAAAGATTGCTAGAGCTCTTTCGGAAGTGCTTTAACAGCCTTCTAGATGCTTCCCAAGCCAGGGAAACATTTTCTGGGCATTTCTTCCTCTGCTTCACTAAAGCTCTGGGACTTCATTTAAGGCCGATGTAAAAATGACAAAAATTAAAATAACTATTGCACAATTGGATGGTTTCTTTTACAAGTTAAAATGCCCCTCCCTGCCTTGGACTTTCTGGAGTTGTCCAATATGGGCGCCTGAAGAGAAAGGGCCAAGATATGCTAATTTTGCTCCATTAAAAAAAAAAAAGCTTTAAAGACCTGAGGTAATGATGGATTGGAGAGCTTTCAACTGGCAGATGGAAGCTGCCCTCCTTGAAGTGGGCGGGTACAACCCCTGTGTACCTAGCAGCCTGTTGATCTACAAAATTTGTTATAGGAACTATCACAAAGTGGCAACTCCCTTCGATATGGAAAGGAACTTGAAAGTAGGCTTAGTAGGCATTGCCTGAAGTCTGAGCTCTGTTTTATTACCGATACTGTTAATGATAATCAATAGGGTTCTTTAAGTGCTAGGTACTATGCTAGTAGGTGGAGATAGGGTGGTGAATAAAACAGATGAAGACAATAAACATATATGTAATTACGAATTGTGATCAGGAGTTGGAGGCTATGATCGGGTGCTAATAGAAGAAATAGCCTACTTTACAGCGGGCAGTCAGGAAGGTCTCTCTGAGGACCTGATATTTATGACGGGAAATGGAGGCTGAGAAGGACTCAACCAAGCGAAGAGTATCAGAGGAAAATTCTGAATCAAGGTTCTGAAGCCTTGAAGCAGTTTATTGATAAAAGCAAATGGTAAAGTAGTTCTACGCTTAAGAATCTATCACGTTACCTTCCTAGCATTTAAGTTCCTGCGGAGTCTCTAAATATTTTAGGTTTCCATTTATTACCTATTTTCAATCCAACAGACTAGAGGATTAATTATTTAATATCTTTTAAGAACAATCTGGTTCTCGCAATTATTTATAAAGCTAGGGAGTGAGCCAAGCAATAGTGCAGAATGGGGAGGACAGGTTAATGGGATCGCCTTAGGAGCACCTTCAGACTGAGCAGGTGCCCTCTTCCTCGAGAGCGCCCAGAACGCTCCCCTCCCCCGCCCCACCCCACCATACTCATATGTATTCAGCCTCTTCCTCTTTCTGTCCCAAAAACCACTGGGAAAAGATCTGTCTTTTCCTCCACCACTACTTCCTCCTTCACCATTTCTACTATAATGAAAAAAAAAATGCTTTAATGCTATCGTTCACAGAAACTTTTTAGACAGCAGGGTAAATTGGCCTTAGAGTAAGTGGGTTCCAATCTTGACTTTCCCACTTATTGCCTGGGTGATTTTGGACAAATAACAATCTCTCTGATGTTCACTTTCCTCATCTATAAAATAAATACAACAGCAGCTATTTTGTATGATAATTATTGTAAGAATTTAATTAGATAATGTATGTAAATAGCCTAGTATATACTAAGTGCTCAATAAATGTTGAATGAAATAAATAAGAACCAGTTATGTAACCCAGATATTTCCAGGCCTCTTATGCCCAAGGTACCCTAGAAACACATAAAGGCAGTAATTGTTCATTCACTGAGTACTAAGGAAAACTGCCAGGCATGAGAAGTTTGACATTCTCAGACCTTGTTGCTAGGTATTCTGACTTGCCAACAGAGACCCTCTACTTATGCCACCCTCAGATGTGTGCCAAAGAGTGAGTGTTTTTCCTGACTGGCCCAGTGTTTTCCTGCCCCTAAATGCTGGATTTCATCCACCACAGCCTCACAGATGTGGGCTAAGAGAGATTGAGCCCTGAGTCAGTGTACTCAAGACACCTAAACAAAAGATTCTGACTGAGCCGAGTTTTGATTCCAGTTTGGGTATAGAATGCTTATCCAAAAATTCCCAAGAATAACTAGATTTGGAATCTTAACAAAGGACAGACACAAATCCATCCCAGGTATCCCAGATTGACTATGTCTGGCAGGTTCCTCAGAATAAATTTTCTGACCATGATCTAGTAGCAAAAGCCAATAGTTCTAGCAAATGGATAAACAAAATGTGGTATATCCATATGATGGAATACTATTTGGCAATAAAAAGGAAGTGCTGACATATTCTACAACATGTATAGACCTTGAAAACATTATGCTAAATGAGAGAAGCCAGACACAAAAAAAAACCCACCTATTGCATGATTTCATTTCTAGGAAATGTCCAGAAAAGGCAAATTGACAGAGACAGAAAGCAGATTAGTGGTTGCTTAGGCCAGAGGGGAGGCATGGAGAATACTGTGAGGTTTCTTTCTAGGGTGATAGAAATGTTCTAAAATTGTATTCTGATGATAGTTAGACAACTCTGTAAATATATGAAAAATCATTGAATTAAAATGGGTGACTTTTATGGTATGTAAAGGCTTCAACAAAACTGTTAACAAAAATTTTTAATTAGAAAACATGAATAGTTCTCACTTTGAGCCTCAGTTTAGAGGTGGTGTTTTCCTGATCAGAAATGTCCTAAGTCTCGTTGCCTGCAACCTTAGCTTGAATGCCCAAATTAAGCTCATTCCTCTGGTCCAAAAGGCAACACACAACTTTTCCCAAAGTTGGTTCCAGGGACGAATGTTCCAAGGACATAAAAGCTGAGGATGCTTAGGAGTGCACTGTCTCACTGGACAAGCTAATTAAGAAAAGTGCCTCTAGTTGAGATTTCATTTTCATGTTTTATTGACAATAACTCTTCCACTGGTGAGCAACATTATGAATTTGATATCCTCTCTCCGGCTCCCAAATACCTAAATATTTCTCTTTAACAAAAGATGAGCTAAAGAGAATGAAATGTTCATCAAAAGTGCTAAATTGCACAATGGACCAAAAATGCATTACCTTCTGGTGGGACTGGTAGAGACTGTTAAATGTCTTAGTCCCCAGCAATTATTTAGGTCTCTTCTTCATTGGTAGAAAGAGATATTGACCATAAGAAGGGGAAGAAAAGGGCAGAGTAGGAAAATAAACTCAAACCCAAGTTTTAACTGTTTTCTAATCCCCTAATCTGCTAAGTAAGGATCAATTACTTCAAATATGTTTATAAATAGTCTTAGTTAGGGAATATGTAGTTACAAGGAACCAAAACTCATTCAAGGTACAGATAAAGGAGCGTGTTATTTTTCCTAAAGATACAATAGACATTTGTATGGACTTCCAAGGACAGGAAACAAAGACGCCGGGGCCATATACAATGACTCAGAAGTCATCAGACAGCCACTTTCTGTCTGTCTCTTGCCTCTCCTTTTGTCTGTGTGTCTATACCCTCCTGTTTCTCTGTTTTCTCAGCAGCACACATGTGGCCTAAAATGGCGAAGCAAGGCCAGGTTCTACATAAACTTTCGGTTCAAGCACTCAGCACCACTTGGCTCATCCAACCAGGATTATTCCACCACTGTCCAGTGTCCACCCTGAGCCAATCAGCTGATGCCAGGAGAGGAGGGTCACCAGGTCTGTCCCATCACAGAGGCCCACTGTTGATAGGCAAAATAATGCCCCACCCCCACCCCCCAAAGATGCCCATGTGCTAATCCCTGGAAATTGTCGATATGTATATTACATGGGGGGGCGGGGTAAGGCTTTTAGACAGAATTAAGGGTGCTAATCAATTGACTTTAAAATAAAGAGATTATCCTGGGTCCAGTGTAATCCTAAGGGTCCTTTAAAGTAGAAGATGGGGGCAAGGAGAGGAGGTCTCTGTCTGAGAGGGATTTGAAGATGCAATTTTGCTGGCTTTGAAGATGGAGGAAAAGGCCACAAGCCAAGGAACACAAGAGTCCACAGGAGGCTGGAAAGGCCAGGAAACGGACTGTCTTCTATGCCTCCTGAAGGAACGCAGTCCTGCAACACTTTGATTTTGGACCAGTGAGACCCATTTTGGACTACTGATCTCCAGAAAAAATACTGAAAATAAATTTGTGTTTATTTTACGTTACCAAGTTTGTGGTAATTTGTTATAGCAGCAATAGGAAAAATGAATACACCTGCTGGATCTAGACCAGTGTTTCTCAAGCTGTAATTTGCCATCACCTGGGATCTTGTTAGAAGGCATCCTCTGATCTGGTAGGTCTAAGGGCAGTGAGATCAGAGATTCTTCATATCTAACAAGCTCCCAGGCGAGGCCAGTGCCACTGGTCCACAGAACACACTCTAAGGAAAGATCTAGAAGTCAATTTCAAGACATATGAGAGACATTGTTATTGTAGACAGTATAAATAGTTTTTGTTTGTGTCGTTTTCTCAAGTTTATAAATTACTAGTGCATTTGATATTTAAATAAATGCTGTCAGGCAGATATTGGTATCATTCCTTTATACTGACAAGGAAAGTAGTATTCAGAAAGGGTCCAGCTGCACTGCTGGTCTGTTGTATAGGGTTTATGGCAGAAACAGGCCTTAAGTTCAAGATTTTTTTTCAAGGTCTTTTCATTCTGACATAATTAATGTTTACAATCATGATCCAAAATCAACCAGGTGTCAATGAATTCAAGACACATTCATTCCTGTTACTTGAAGACGTGAGGCAGCAAGTGTGATTTAAGGTCCAACAGCAACTTCTGTGGAACTTAAGTGGCATGAGAGTGGGTGGCAACAGAGATGAGCTGTTGCGTATTTCCATTTTGAGGCCTGACCAAAATGATAACCATGAATTACATTTTCAAACCATCTTGGATACACCTCTAATGTGAAGCACATTCCTTTGGTCCAGCTATCTTGATAGTGAATAAATGTACACTTGAGGCATTTTGTCACACTCTCCCATCTCTGTTCTCCCTGAAACTTTGTACTATGTTTTAGCAGCTTTTACTGAGCAACTGCTGTGTGCCAAAATACCATGCCAGACACTAAGAATCAATATAAATTCTTATTTAATTATAATTTAAAAGTAATTATTTTTAAAAACTATCATTATTATTTCATTTTCTTATTAATTGTATTTGGATATTTTGTTGGCTTCATTTTTGAAGAAGTTTTGGATCAATGAAGGGTTACAACTGTGGCAGGGGAGGATCACTGGTGCAGAGTGTCACTGATAGGGGATTCATGAGAGGAGGTTCACCTTGGGCATACTTGTAAGGCACATGAATGTGTTCAAGTGTTCATGGGGCATTGTCATGCTAGGTGGAGATCCACACAATAACTGAAAGAATATCGAATTCCCATCCTGGGGAGCTCTGCCACATTCTCTAGTGGGACAGCAAGAATCCCCCAAGTACAGAGGCAGTTACTGGTAAAGGAGGATGGACCAATGATGGGCCCTTGATATTGATGACTGTACTTATCAACCTTTTCTTTTGACTGAAACTTAGCCTAGTATTATAGGATGCCTAAGAGTTACCTCCTGAGAGCCTCCCTCTTGTTCAAATGTGGCCTTTCTCTAAGCCAAACTCAACATATAAATGCATTACCTTCCCCACTGGTATGGAACAAGACTCCCAGGTATGAGCCTCCCTGGCACCGAGGGATTACTACCAAGCACCAACTAGCAATGCAACTGAGAAAAGACCTTGACCTAAAGGGGGAAAGGGTAAAGACAAATGAGTTTATATGGCTAAGAGACTTCAAAGTGAGTAGGGAGGTCATTCCAGAGGTTACGCTTATGCACGTCTCAGCAGGATCTCATTGACTGCCAAAGTAAATATTGCCTCATATAGTGGGGCTCCTGAGGGCTCTGCAGACATCCAGGCACTATACGCAGGGCAGGCAGCTCAGGAGTTCGGCACCCTGCCAGTGAGCCCTACTTTGGAATTTATGCTCCCCAGTGTGACAGAGTTAGACTCAATTGTGGTTTCCCTACACATGGCTCTTCTGCCCCTTCTATCTGAACCTATAATTAGTACTAGAGTTGATAGGTATATGTCCAGGAGATTTAAGTCTTTGGGCTGTCCATGTGCCAGGTGGGCCCTGAATCTCAACAGAGTTGCAACACCTACTCTCTAGTTCATTGGACTCACCCAGGACAACTAACAAGGAGGTGATGATGGACAACAACCATCCCAAGGAACAGAAACAGTCTGCAACTGCAAGCAAGATAGTCTCATCCATCTGCCCCATGGGATCTAAGCCCACTCTCAATTAGTGGCAGAGTGGGCATCACCATCCCAGAATCCTTAGGATTTGGGAATGAATGATGGACTAGAGTAGACTTACTATTATTCTACTATAGACTGTTATTCTAGCAATGGAAGAACTTTTATCATTGATGTGGAGGCAGTTGCCATGGAGGTTCTGAGAGGAGGGAGAGGGAAAATAGGTGTAATATGGGGGCATTTTCAGGACTTTGGAATTGTCATGAATGACGTTGCAATGACAGATACAGGCCATTATATATCTTGTCATAACTTACAAAATTGTGTGGGAGATACTGTAAACTACAATGTAAACTATAATCCACACTTAGTGGCAATGCTCCAAAATGTGTTCATCAATTGTAACAAATGTATCATATTAATGAAGGATGCTGTTAATGTGGGAAAATGTGGGAGGGCTAGGGATTGGGGCATATGGGAATCCCCTATATTTTTTATGTAACATTGATGTAATCCAAGTATCTTTAAAAAAAATTTATTTTAGTATTAAAATAATAAAAATAATTTTAAAAAGACACAATCCCTGCACTTTGAGATTTGACTCCATGGTAGAGAAGATAGAAATGCAAAAAAAAAGTCTGATATATACAATTATAGAAGATATTTGAAAGATCTAAGGAAGGGCTGATTAAGTCTAGATAAAGAGGGTGTTAAATATGAGAGGGTTGGTTTGGTTTGGTTTGGTTTGGTTTTGCTGCAGACATAAATTATATGTACCAAAAAGCCTATTTGAGATATATTTTTAAGTCAATGTTCATTTTATTAAACTCACAAACTCAAACTCTAGTTCTTCCTTAAGCTTTTAGATTCAGTTTATAAATCTATTCTATTTTGAGCAACTGTTAACTGTCACTTCTAGGGGCCTTGTATTAGTCCCAAGTCTGGCCCCATTTAACAGTTTTATATCTTTAAACTTTTATACATTTGTCAATTTAATATATTCTATTTCCTTCTTAAGTGTTTTGACCTCGTAAATAAAACATTCCTCAATACTAAGTAACTCTTATAAATCTAATAAAATGAACTTATAAATACAGTGAAATTTAGGGACACATAAATGTCCCATCTCAGGAAGATTTCAACTTAAAAGCCCAAGTCTAAATCAATTACTCAATCACACATTTTAGAGTTATAAAGTGGATGTTCTAATAGGCCAAATTATTTTTCACATTACAAATAAATTTTTTAAATAATGCATATTCCTTAACACAAAGATATAAATACTCTGGATTTTTTTTTCTTAAATATTTAGGGTCTTCAGGAAGTTAAGATGTTTACCCAGTAAGAGAGTTACCATCTCTGTTAACAGGAGTGTTCTAGGCGCAAACCCCTGCCCCATTTAGGCTTCTTAACTTCAAGAGGTAGGACATGCCCTGGACTGAAGTTATACACATCACCTCACTCTTGAGTCTTTGGCAGAACTCTGCAGGCCACAGCTGGATTTTGCGTGGTCTTGGCTTTTAAGATTTATCAGTGTTTCCCCTTTACACATAGAAATCTCTAAACCTTTCTGGAATGCTGCATGCTTTTATATACTTCATAGGCTCACATAAAAGTGACAGATATTAAAATTGTTTTGATTTGAAACCTGGGAGTTTCACAAGATGTTCACTGACTGGGAGTTGTAATTTATAAGGTTCTTTAACAACAACGGTTCCCCAACTCTGTAAACTGATAATTATATTATAGGGTGATATATTCAATTATAGAAGAAACTCATATAAGATAAAAATTCATCCAAAGATGAACTAACTCTTAATGGGGAGAGATGTCATGTATGTGTTTTCAGAGTACTTGACAGCTGAAAACTGTCAAGTGTTGAATAGGCAAATGCCAGACAACTGACAGAGAAAAGGATTCCAGTAAGGATTGCAGTAGGTACAAAAACACAAATAGTTTGGCCTAGAACAGTGCCTGACATGCTATAGAGCTCAATAACCAATTCTTCAGAAAATGGATGAATACATGAATAGTGAGTAAATACAGCATAAATTGCTCAAACAAGCACTTTACCTTGCTAGTGCTAAAGTGTAAAGTACAAGGTAGGGTTATGGTCATGGATTTTCACTGACAGTCAAATAAAATCCAATTTAAATATATTAAATAATACAGGGCATTTATTTACTCACATCATTGAAAATGTCTAAAGTAATATAGGCTTCAGACATAATTTGATTCAGAGTATCATGATTTTATCCTAGGGCAGAGGTTTGCTCCATAGAGGCCAGATTTCCGCTCAGTCAGCTTCCCTCGTGGTGTCAAATTGATCTCCACCAGACGGTGGCCACTGGACATTTTCGGGGCAGGGAGGGGAGAGGCAGTTAAATACAGGGGATTTTTTGGGACTTGGGGGTTGTCATGAGTGGCATTGTGGCGACAGATGTAGGCCATTTTGCATCAGCATATACCACGCAGAACTGTGTGGGAGAGAGGGTGGTCTATGATGTGAAATGTGGTCTATGCTTGGTGGCAAGGCCCAGGATGTGTATATCCATTGAGGGTGATGTCCCACACTGATGAAGGATGTTGGTGTGGGATGTTGTGGGAGGTGTGGG
>JAQZBX010061305.1:0-17136 GCA_029593785.1 Cabassous unicinctus
ATATCATTTCACACCTATCAGAATGGCCAGTATTAAAAAGACAGAGAACTACAAGTGTTGAAGAGGATGTGGAGAGATAGGAACACTTCTTCACTGTTGGTGGGAATGCAGAATGGTACAGCCACTATGGAGGACTGTTTGGCAGTTCCTAAAGAAGTTGAATATAGACTTGTCCGTGACCCTGCAATACCACTACTGGGTATATACCCAGAAGAACTGAGGGCAGTGACACGAACAGACATCTGCACACCGATGTTCATAGCAACATTATTCACCAATGCCAAAAGTTGGAAACATCCTACGTGTCCATCAACAGATGAATGGATAAACAAACTGTGGTCTATTCACACGATGGAATATTATGCAGCTGTAAGAAGAAATGAAGTCCTAAAGCATATGGCAACATGGATGAACCTGGAGGACATTATGTTGAGTGAAGCAAGCCAGACACAAAAGGACAAATACTGTATGAATGCATTACTATGAACCAGATATATTGTGTAACATATTGTTTGATTAAAAAAATTTTTATATGTATCTATTACATTTAATTGAGAAATGTATATATTTATTCATCTGTGTTTACTTTTTAGTTTTTAATTGTTTATATTTTTAATTATTAAATGTACAAAATAAAGTAAAAAAAAGTTAAAAAAAAAAGATGGCTTTTGGAATTTTGAGTTCAATTGTATTGAATCTGTAAATTACTTTGGGTAGAACTGACATCAAGACAATATATAGTCTTCCAATCCATGAACATGCACTGTCCGACATTTATTTAGGCATTTTTTCTAGTTTTCCATATATAAATCCTGTATATTGTTGGTTAAATTTATTCCTTCTTTTAGTTGCTATTGTAAATGGAATAAATGGAATTTTTTCTTGATTTCCCCCTAAGATTGCTCATTACTAGTGTACAGAAACACTAATGATTTTTGCTTGTTGATCTTGTACCCTGCCATTTTGCTGAATTCATTTATTAGCTCTAGTAGCTTTGTTGTAGATTTTTCAGGACTTTCTAGATATAGGATCATTTCATCTGCATAGTGAAAGTTTTACTTCTTCCATTCCAATTTGGATGCCTTTGATTTATTTTACTTGTCTTCCTCTGGCTAGCACTTCCAGTCCAATGTTGAATAACAGTGGTGACAGTGTGCATTCTTGTCTTGTTCCTGATCTTAGATGGAAATTTTTCAGTCTTTCACCATTGAATATGATGTTAGATGTGGGTTTTTCATATATGCTCTTATCTTGTCGAGGAAGTTCCCTTCTATTCCTAGTTTTCTGAGTGTTTTTATCAAGAAGGGGTGCTGAATTTTGTCAAATGTCTTTTCTGTACCAATTGTGATGACTATGTGTTTTTTTCCTTAAACCTATTGAGATGGTGTATTACATTGATTGATTTTCTTATGTTGAACCACCCTTGCATACATGGAATAAATCCAACTCTTTCATGGTATATAACTGTTTTAATATGCTTTTCAATTCAGTTTGCTAGCATTTTGTTGAGGAATTTTGCATCTATAATCATAAGGGATATTGGTTTCTAATTTTCCTTTTTTGTATTCTTTAATTGAATTTGATATTAGGGTGATGTTGGCTTCATATAATGATTTAGGATGTGTTCTTTGCTCTTCAATTTTTTTTTTGAAATAATTTGAGCAGGATTGGTGTTCATTTTTCTTGGAATGTTTGGTAACTTCACTAGGGAAGCCATCTGGTTCTGGGCTTTTCTTTGTTAGGAGGTATTTGATTATTGATTCTTACTTGTTAATGGTTTGCTGAGGTCTTCTATTTCTTCTTGAGTCAGCGCAGGTAGTTTGTGTGTTTCTAGGTATCTGTCCATTTCATCTAGGTTATCTAATTTGTTAATGTACAGTTGTTCATTGCATCCTCTTATAATCCTTTGGTAGTAATGCCCCCTTTTCTTTCTTTCTTTTTTTTTTTTCCTTAGGAGGCACCGGAACCGAACCCAGCACCTCCCATGTGGGAAGCAGGCACTCAACTGCTTGAGTCACATCTGCTCCTCCCCTTTCATTTTTGATTTTAGTTATTTGTGTCCTCTCTTTTATTTGCCAGTCTAGTCAAAGGTATGTTGATTTTATTGTTTTTCAAAGAGCCAACATTTGGTTTTGTTGATTCTATTGTTTCTTTTTAATCTCTATTTCATTTCTCTCGGCTTTAATCTTTATTATTCTTTCCCTTCTCTTTGCTTTGGGTTTAGTTTGCTCTTCTTTTTCTTGATTCTCCAGTTGTAAGGTTAGGTCTCTATTTGAGATCTTCCTTCTTTTTTACTGTAAGCACTTAGAACTACAAATTTCTCTCTCTGCACTGCCTTTTCTGAATTCCATAAGTTTTAGTATATTGTGTTTTCATTTTCCTTTGCCTCGAGATATTAATTTCTCTTGTGATTTCTCCTTTTACCCATTGGTTGTTTAAGATTGCATTGTTCAATTTCCATATATTTATGAATTTTTCAATTCTCCCTGTTATTGATTTTCATTGTGGTTAGAGAAGATACATTGTATGATTTCAATATTTTTTGAATTTATTGAGATTTGTTTCATGATTTAAGAGATCATCTCTCCTGGAGAATGATCCATGTGCACTAGAGAAGAATCTGCTGCTGTTGGGTGAAGTGTTCTATATATGTCTGTTAGGTCTATTTGGTTTATAGTATCATTCAAGTCTTCTATTTCCTTATTTCCTTCTGTTTAGATGTTTAATCTATTACTGAAAGAGGCATTTTGAAGTTTCCTACTATTAATATAGAACTGTCTATTTCTCCCTTCATCTGTCAACATTTGTTTCATGTATTTTCGGGCTCTTGTGGTTAGGTGCATATATATTTATGATTATTTCTTCTTGTTTAATTGATCACTTTATCAGTATATAGTGATATTCCTTGTGCTTTGTAACAATTTTTGACTTAAAGTCTGTTTTATTTTATTTTATATTAGTATAGCTACTCCAGCTTTATTTTGGTTACTATTTGTATGGCATATAGTTGGGTCAAGGTTTTTTATCCATTCTGCCAATTTCTGCCTTTTGATTGGAGAGTTTAATCCATTTACATTTAGAGTAACTACTGATATTGCAGGACTTTCTTCTGCCATTTTACTGGTTGGTCTTGTAGGTCTTATATCTTTTTTGTCTTTCAAGTCTTCTGTTAATATCCACATTCATATTGATTTTATTTTTTTGGATTTGTGCTATTTTGAGTCCCTTCTCATTTCTTTCTGAATATATTTTTTGAATACTTTCTTTGTGGTTACCATGGGAATTCAATTTACATCCTGTAAACTGATAAATCATAGACTTATCATCAGTTTTTATCCATTTGCATTTTAGAATCTATAAGAAGTAAAGAGTGGATTATATATGAAAAAGCACAATACAGTAGTACTGGCATTTGTAATTATCCATATGGTTACCTTTACCAGAGGTCTTTTTTTCTTTATGCTGTTTTAATCTACTGTCTAGTGTCCTTTCCTTTTAGTCTGAAAAACTCCCTTTAGCATTAGGCATAGGCCAGATCTAGTGGTGATGAATTCCCTCAGCTTTTGTTTATCTGGGAATGTCTTAATCTCTCCCTCCTTTTAAAAAGGCAGTCTCTAACAGTTGGACATCCATCTCCCATATGGAGGGACCTGGGTTCGATTCCAGGGACCTCCCGGTAAAAAATAATAATAATAAATAAAATAAAATATTTCGATGGGGACGGATGTGGCTCAAACAGTAAAAAGGCAGTCTCACTGGATGTAAGATTCTTGCTTGACAATTTATTTCTTTCAGCACTTTAAATACTTTGTTCCTTTTTGCCTTCATGATTTCTGATGGGAAATCAACACATAATCTTATTGGGACTTGTACATAATACATTGCTTTTCCCTTGCAGCTTTTAGAATACTCTCCTTGTCCTTGGCATTCAACAGCTGCTATGTGTCTAGGCGTGGTTCTCTTTGAATTTTTCCTTTTTGGGTTTTGTTGGGTTTCTTGAATGCATATATTCATATCTTTCCTTAAATTAGAGAAGTTTCCTGCCATTATTTCTTTGATTATTCCTCTCTTCTCTCTTTCTTCTTCTGGGACTCCCATAGGGCATATATTGGTATGCTTTATGATATCCCAGAGGTCTCTTAGGATCTGTTCACTTTTTGACATTCTTTTTTCTTTCCGCCCTTCATCTTGAATCATTTCAATTTTCTTGTCTTTGAGTTCACTGATTGTTTTGCTAACTCCAATCTGCTGTTGAAACCCTCTAGGGAATTTTTAATTTCCATCATTGTGGTCTTTAACTCCAGTTTGGAGTTTTGTTCCTTTTTGAAATTTCTATCTCTTTATGGAGAGTCTCTTATTGTTCACTCATTGTTTTCCTGATATCTTTTAGATCTTTCTCTGCATTTTCCCTTTATCTCCTTGAGCATATTGAGGGTCATTTTTAAAAAAGTCTTTGTCGAGTATGTCCAAAGAGAGGTTGTCTTCATTCATTGTTTCTGGATTTGATCTTTTGGATGGGAAGGAATAGGAACATTTCGTGTTTCTTTGTCTGTCTTATAAAATTATTATAATCTTTTGTTCCATAGTGTATATTTTATATTTTAAATTACTCTGGGATTTAGTCCCTGAGCTGACACAGGAAATTTCTGTCCTTAAGTTTGAATCCAGATAGTGATTTGTCAGTGATTTCCCTGAGTACCAGGAGGTAACAAAAACAAACAAGACAAGCAGTGCAAAAAAACACCGTTTATAGCCTTTGCAAATGGCTCTGCATTGGCTCGTGCTGATCTTCAGTGCTTAGCACCCCTATCAAAATGATGAGCCCAAGGCAAATGTCATGTGCAAGGTACTCTCCCTCTTTTCTGAGCCTGTGTCTTTTCCTGGGCTTGTGTTGCTCATGGTCTTAAGTATTTCCCCATTCACAGGAATTCCAATGCCCCCCTCTACTCCCTATGAAATAGACTTTCTCCCCCTCATGGGTGCTCTATGGTATGATTTAAAGCAGGCAATCCTTTGCCCTGGGCTGCTTTTACTTAATTGGTTCTTATACTGCTAAAGCTGTCTGCAAGCTGCTTCTGCTTGCAGAACAAATTCTGGGAGGGCAAGCCAGAGAGGAACTTCCTGGTTTAGTCTTTCAGGCTGCCACCTGATAGACTGGCATTGACATACAGGCAATGCAGTATGCTCATAGGGCTACTCTGTTCCCCCTGGAACAGGGACAGGGACCCACAAAAGGAGCACAGAATGGCTGCACACTGAGGGGTTGGGGGGGTGGAGAAGGGGCCAGCAAGGGCACCACGAGCTTCTCCTAACATTTTAAAAGCTGTGTTTTCTTGATTTGGCACTTACCCTGTTACTGCAACCCTTATATGTTTTCTGGGCTTCTGAGGAAGATATCTCTGCCAAGTTTTGCTAATTGTTCAGAGATTCCATGGTGCAATGGCAACCTGGAGCATCTTATCCTGCCCTCTTGGTCGACTGCACTGTACTGGTCCCTGGCTTTTCTGCACATGGCCATGTCTTCTCCTTTCTCCTCCAGTTTCCATTGAATTCCAGCTTCTTCCTGTGTCTTTCTTGCTCTAAGTCTGAATGTCACTCTGCTTATAAAGCACTCCAGTCATCCAGATTAAAGCCTGACCTGCTACGGTTTTGCCTTACCTTAAGCGAAGTAACTTCTTCAAGAGATATCATCTGTAACTGGCCCACACCCACAAGAATGTGGACTCAGAACAGGAACATGTCCAAGCTGGCGTACACAATCCATTGCACCACAAATGGGCAGGCTTTTAAAAATATCCCTGCTCAGGACAGAGTAACTCATCTCTGATGACATCTAATCTTAGCAGATGTCTCTTCAGAGAGGGAACCCCAGGTCCTGTGCTGATGGTAGGGGTGGGCCAGTCACCAGGCTGCAGGGAGGGTAGGAATTGGCCAGAGGTTCTAGTTACTTCTTAGACTTTTAACTAATTTTACCTTCAATTCCTGGGCCTTTCTGGGCTCTGAGGCAGAGTGAATCAGCCTGCTTCTGAACCTCAACTGTTGATTTATTTTTATTTGTGTTTTCTTTTTATTATTTATTTATTTATTTGTGTACTGTGGGTTTAGATATCAACTCTCTGGCCTCCTAAGGTACCAATTGTCCATAAAATTTTCCAGTTTCCAAAATTTTGTCATTGTTTGTGTTTTTGTCCTTGTGCTTTTATGCTCTTAAGAAGCCTCCGTTTACTGTTGTATATGTGTGCATGTATTTTGGGAGGGAGCATGGGTTCAATCTTTCATTTACAACTTCCAATCTAGAAGTATGTTTTTAAATCTGGGGGTTTATTAATGATTTCTAACTTTATTCAATTATTACAGATAGCTGGTTTGTATGATTTTTTTTAAATATGTGCACACATGGCCTGTGGATCCCAGGAGTCAGGCTCCTGCTTGGTTGTGTGGCTTCCACGCCAGTCCACTGGTTCAGCCATACCCTTGGGTTCTGGGTCTTCTGCAGTGAGCCTGCTTGTTTATTGTCTGTCTCCCCCTCTCTAAGCTTCTCGGTGACAGAGACTTGGTCTGTCTTGTTCATGGCTGAATCTATAAAACCCAGAACCTTGTCTGACATATAGCAGGTGCCCAGTGTTGGGTGAGTAAAACAAGTCATGGGCGAGTTGTTAGAAAATAGCCAGCAGGGATGGTCAGGGCAGTGGTCTGTCCATGGGCTGCACTTGTAGCTCTCTAGGTTCCTGTCATCTCCTTTCTCTGTCCCTGGAGAGTCAGCTCTGCCAGGCTGTCTGGCCCTGCCCTTATCACTTCTCTATCCTCACTGTCCCCTCATGTATAATTCTCTGCTATTAACACCATTAATTCCATTGTCGCCAATAATCGATATGAAGAGCCTCCACACCAGGTGGAGGTCTCTCGTTCACTCTGTTCCAAATCAGCGCTGTGCGTGCACTGTGACGGATGAGACCTTTCTTGTAGACAGTGGTCCCTGGGCCAGCGGCATCAGCATTGCCTGCAAACTTGCTAGAAATGCAGACCCTCCGCCTGAACCCAGAATTTCTGAATCAGAAACTCTGGCTGGTGGATCCAGGGAGCTGCATGTTAACAGTCCCTCCTAGTGATTTTGATGCATGCCAGAGTTCTAGCACCACTGTTGTGGAGGTTTACTGATTCTTCTTTTCCTCTCACCCTTCCCCAACAACATAGAGCCTCCCAGGCAAGAGTGTGGAATCATTTGGCCCTGGAGCACCAACTTAAGGCTGCCAGTGATAGCTGGAGGGGGTATCGGAAAGACTCACCATGTGTCTGTTTTAGAAGTAAATATTCCTTCCATGAAGGCCTCTGGGGGCATCCATTTAACTGGCAGCATTGCACACCCTCCCTTTCTGTAGTAGCTCGCTCTGTGGGCAAGAAGAGGAAAACCACATTTTGCTCTGAAGACGGCACTGAGCAGAAGCTCTGCCAGGCAACTTGAGACAGCGGTAGTGATATAGTCTACCCATTACAGGATTGAAATTAATGAGGTGTTATTGCAGTTCAGGAGGTGAGCAGGGGAACACACATCATTTCGTTAAGATCTTTGGAGTCATTTAATAGGAGACAAGATAGCCCACTAGAGGCATGAAGAAAAAGATCTATGCAATGAATAAAATACTCACTAGCAGATGTTTAGATTTCCCTATTGGGTTTTATTATAACTTATATTACTCCAGCCTTATAAGCACAACCTGTTCCCGATAATCCACAGTAATGGAAGAGCCAAAGTAGGAGCATGGAGAGCAGGGCTCGGATCTAGTTTTTTGGGTTCTCCCTGGCACTCTTACAGCATCCAGGTCCATACAGGCACCCAACAAATACTCAGTTGCGTCAGTGACATCACTGATAAAAGCTAATAAATCAACTCATGTACATTTTAGGCCAACTTCATGCATAACCCTGTGTTTTCCTGCCTGGGTGTGTTATGGGAGGCAGCTTCCAGCCAGCTGCCTAGGTTAATTAATTGCTTCAATATACATGCACTGAGTATTAGTTTACATCCGATACTCTCCTATGTGCTGAGCACATCAATAAGACATAGTCTCTCCCTTCCAAGGATGCAGTTTAGTAGAAGAAACATATATAAACAATTGCAGTGCAGAATAACACATAGAATTCAGGTTTGTACAGAAGTTCAAGGAAGAACTGATGTGTTCTACTTGGGTGAGAGGAGAGGGAGACTGATTGAGTTGGGTGGTGAAGATTTCCCTGGAAGGCCATTCCAGACGCATGAAATTGCATGGGGTCTATGGGGAGTGGTGAGATCTGTAGGTGATTGAGGTTGACGCCTAGAGTTGGGGACCTGTCAGAGATGAAGCTGGAAAGGAGCAGCCAGTTCAAGAGGGCCTGCTAAACCCTGCAACAACATTTGAATCTTAAAACAATAGGTGATCCCAGGGGCATTCTAAGAAAGGAGGGGCAGGAATGCAGAGCCTCTCTGGATCGAAAAAGAAGGTCAAGTGAAGCATAGAAAAGTAAAGGGATGGGTACCAGTGGTGGACAACTAGTTAAAAACATGACTAACTCATAAGCTTCCAGGTGTTGTCACCTCAGGGGAACAACACGATGAGCTCAGCATTCTCACCCCTGCAGAGACTGCTGCCAGTTCTAAGTCCTTGAGGGGTATTTGCACTGATCTCACTTATTCTTCAAAGAGTTTAGGCTCTATATGGCCATTCGTCCTCATTCCATCCCACTGGGGAAAGAAAGGTATAACTGATGATGCATAGGTGTGACTTGCTCGGCTCAGCAATCAAGTCACTGTTGTAGATAATTAGATAAAAAAGAAATGAGGGCTTGAGAAGAGAAGAGGGAGATAAATTGGAGTAGAAGGTTTCTTCTCTTAATACGGTCTTGGGAATCTGATGGGGGAAAAAGAAAAAGAAGCAGAGTTAAGTACCTATGGGCTTTCGAACTATTTCTTGTGTGACCTGGTGTGAATGATGAGTTGGGCCCAGTATTTAGTCAGTTCTGGAGTGTTCTTGCCTGGGGTGATGGACGCTAAGGACTTTTAGCATTTATTTTAGTATTCCTATTATAGGCATTGAGGAGAGGGGTTAAGTTAAAGTTTACTAAACAGCTTTTTCCATATCAAGTGTGCAAGGTATTCTGTGTCTCAGGACGTGAGAGTATGAGGGAGCTGGAATCAGAAAGACAGCCCAATTAAGAACTTGATGTCAACAATTGCAGGCAGTGTAGGCCTAGTTTAGACCTTCAAGCAGGGGTCTAAAAGGAATTTAATGAAAATTTAGGTGGCGAGTTGGGAAGACGTCAGGAAATGACTGTTAAGGTTCGTGGCTACTTGCCATTCACTTGAGATGAGGTTGGGGACAGGCTTTGATGGGCAGTGGCTGTCTCTACTCACCTGTAGATATCTCGAGCCATTCCAAAGTCTCCAATCTTGGCCACTCTTCCAGGGCCTGGACAGGTCAAGAGGCAGTTCCTGGCAGCAATGTCCCTGGGAAGAAGGAAATAAGAAAACAAATGTCCTAATTTTATCTCTGGGAAGAGGAATGTATAATATCCATCTTTGGGATTTTCGCATTCAATCTGGAGCTCAAATAGTTCTCTCCTCTTCCCTTTATTTCCTACATTATATTGACTTGCCTGAGAAAGAAACCTCTATACCAATTCTAGGCCTCAGCACTAGCAGGAAATTAAAAAAGAATTGGAGATGATTGAAAATGTTTAACGGGTTAATAATAATGAAAAAAACTATAATAGGATCTGGAATTTATTGGCCCTTTGCTATGTGCCAAGTATTGCTCTAAGTGCTTCATATCTAATTCTCACCTCAATAACAAGAGATCTAGGTGCTATTATTATTCTCATTTTATTAAAAATATTAAGCTAAAAGCAGATAATATAGGGACATATGAAATGCCAGTTGGCCTTAAGCTACTGTTTTGTACAAACTTCTGGCTGGATTCTGCCAGTTGTTTGAAGACATGTTTTGAAATAGCATGCTATCAAGTAAGTTGTGGTATTCTCTAATTATTTCTAGTTCTTTTTTAAAAAATAAGCTATTATGGTCCTTCCATCTAGGATTTCATCTAAAACCTTTATTCAGCTGTATGCATGAGAGCTCTCTGTCTGAAGAATCACTTCTTTCAAGTTATAAAACTTGTCTTCTTTGTTGTAGCACTCCAGATGGTCCAGGTTCCTGTAGCATGCCTCTAAGCATGATAAAAGCTTTCCAAGACTCATCAACTTCTACTCACTGCTTACCCATTTTTGACATACATGTGAAAATGATGCAGCTAGAGAAATCAGGAATGGGTCTGTATTAATATTAAAGCCCTGGGCAGAAAAAAAAGGAGTTCTTAGGGGCACTTTCATATTTCCAACTCATTTCATAAAGGTGTGGCTCTTCAGTTGAGAAAGAAAAACGTGGAAGAGAAACAACCGGGTGTTAAGCTCATATTTAAAAACAGGATTTGGCTTGGGGATCACGGGCTAGTGTACCAGAGCAATGGGCCAGGAGTGGGAGATGGGCGTTGCTTATGTCACCAACCTGTTTAAGAAGGTTTAAATAGAATTTTGAGGGGCAGTGGTGCATAAAATGCTCAAATAAGACAATGAAACGTAGCATGTATGACATCAAAAATGGGAAAAATAATAGGATATATGGTGATTAATTCTCAAGAGAAATACAGCAAAGTAGACCAGGAACAAGATTTATGGCTCCAGAAAGGTCTTTATGCTGATGTGTATGGTACAGTTGCTTAAAAGAGTGAACTTGAAATTAATGGAAGAGAGCAGATGTAATATCATAGAACACACCATTGGTAGAATGGCCCTTAATACTTGAAATGGTAATAAACTATGTCCAAAGGAAACATCTAATAAAAAAAAATAGATGTGTGTGTGTGAGTCAGGTGAGAGAGCTCTGCTGAATTTAGGTGTGCATGCGTGGAAGTCCATGTATCTTAAGAATAGGAATAAGGTGGAGAGAGAGAGCGTTAGAAGTAACACTGTTTAGGGGAGCATAGCACATTCTTCCAAGCCAATTAGAAGAGGTAAAAGATGCTTTCCCAATCCAAATCACCAAAGCCAATTACCCCAGAAGAAAAGCTTTGTTTGGAGATGGGCAATTTCTGCTAAAAGTCTCCTCGTACTTGAAGCAGATCATCTGATACAGTCTTGATTTGATCTTTGACAATTTCATTTCCCCAAAAAGATAAAAAGGAGCAACAAGCTATTAATCTGGGATCTAATTCTGACCTTCAGTAACTATTTGGGGATGTGGAAGCGATAAGACTCTTGAGAGAGTGTGATGCTGCTATCATCTATAACAGCAAAGCACTGGGTCTAGTCAAGACGTCTCATGCCTTTAGGAGAGAAGATTTCAGGGTGTCGGAGCAGAGAGGTATGTGATCTCTCAGCCAGAGAATCTGCTGTGGTGGCCGATGCAGGGTGCAGACTGAAAAGCAAAAATGGTCTCAGCGGGCAGCAAAGGACACATCTAAGGTCATGACGGAGGCTGCACAGGGCATGCTCAGATGAGTCCTGATTAAGGGGACATGGACAAAGAGAGTAAGAAGGGCGCCTGACCAAGGACAGGTTCTGGAAGCAGCACAGCCTTGTAACGACTGAACAACCGTAAAGCCCAGGGTGGAGATAAGTGGAAAATTCTGAGTACAGCAAAAAGGGTGGGAATAGCAATGGCAGGACTGGACTGGCCCACTCTTGAAGGAGAGGGTGCAGCTTTGGGCAAGGACATAAGGGGATTGCCCTGCTCCTATTTTGCTTCTGCTATTTCTACAAAGTGGAAGGAACTTCAAGTTGGAAAGGTGTAGAATCAGAAGGAAGAATTAAAGACCAAGATGATGAAGTGACAGTAAAAGGATAAGCTATGGTGAGAAAGTTTATTGCCTTGCTTTACGAGCGTCTTTGGGAACTTGGGCAAGTGAATTTCCTGATCTGCAGTTTCCCCATTTTTATTAGGGAGAAAACATAGCTCATTATCTACTTACATGCTTTTCATTTCTAAATTCCGATAGTGCCTCTTATTTTCTACTTTGGACTTTAATATTCTAATTATTATGAACATGCTTTATGCTGTTTGAAGACAGGTTAATCAAGGGTAGTAATTGACCAGGTTATTATTTACTAAATTAGAAGCAAAACATTAGGAAGAGCTTTGCGAAAAACCTAACAATCTATTTTGCTTTTCAGATTTCAGAATAGGGCTGTCAGCTAAGATGTAACTCACATCCACAAGGAAAGAAATATGTGTAATCTACAGTATCAAATGTGGGCATGGTATCCAAGCACCATTTAAACATAAGGTTCATATGTAGCAGAAGAATGAAGTATGGAAGTAACAATCATGCTTTGCTTCAGCGTATTTTAGAAAAGTTAATTTATCCAACCAACATTTACTGTACCCTCGCTCTCCACCAGGGATACAAAGACGAAGGGAGCAGGGTCCTTACCTTCCAATGACCCATCTTCAAGTACTTTGGGAAAAAATGAGCTCCTTGAACTTCCCCTTAGGCGGGGGAAGCCTTAGAGGACTTGAACCTTCCACCCCCCGAGATACGGGCAGGCGGTTGGGGTTAACCCAACCAGGTCTCCAGGCCTGGTGTGGATATTTTATACCCATTTCACATCTGGGGCCAATGAAGCCCTGCTGGAGTAAGTCATCGCCTCGAGGACAAACAAGCCTGAGCCACTGAAATTACTGGAGAGAGATCTCTTGGTCTGATCTCAAGGGGGAGATGGCATCTTCAGAGGGCGGAGGGAGCAGCGAGGTCACTTTGGCTCACCGATGGATGAAGTGGTTTTCCTCTAAATACTGGCAGCCACAAGCAATGTCGCGGGCCACGTGCAGAAGGTCCAGCATGGCCAGGGAGGAGGGCTGACTCTGTGGGGAGAGAGAAGCCACCCCCTGAGGACAGGGCCTGCAAAACACGAGCCTCGCCGGCTGGTGGCTCCACCACGGGGCCTCGGCCCTGGCCTCACAACAGAAATCCCCAGGGGCTTCAAAAAAATACAGATTCCTGGGCCCCACCCCAGCCCCAAGAACCCTCTCTGCAGGTGGGGAGAGCATTTGTACCTTTGAAAGCTCCTCGGACACTTCTAAGGCACAGCCAGGGCAGAGAATCCCCAAAGGACAGAAATGCAGGATGGGCCATGACCCTTTCCCTTTTAATTTATTCTGCACATCCTTCCATCCCAATCTTTATCGACATTTGTACTCCCACAAACTTATAAACAAGCTTGTCGAGGAAACCAAGGGGCGGGGTAGAGATATATATATATTAATCTATGTAAATGTTTAAAATATTTTTTAAAATTAAATTTCTCCAAGAAGATCCAGACCTGAAATGGATTGAAAAAGAAAAGCTTTGGGGAAATGCTGAGCAATGAAAGGAAGATCTCATGCTATTCTGCAGGAAGTTTCTTTCATGCAAAAGGAGACGTCACCCCCCTTCTGGGACGCACCCCATCTCCGCTTCTGGACAGCCTTGTTGCCCACCTGGAAGGCCACATCCCACTTTACTCCCTCTTTTAATTCCTAAGATGCCGAGGTTGCGGCAGCGCCTTAATCCCAGAGTGGTCGTCACTTGGTTGGGTCCGTGTTTATTTTGCCAGGTGACGTCCCTGAGGTCTGCAGGGTCTCCAGCCCAACGCCTGGCCCAGTGGGGGTGTTCAGGAAGTCGGGGGGGGTGGGGTGTGAGTGGGAGGCAGGTCATCAGCCCTGAACTAGGATTTACCCAGAGGGGGGCAGGCAGGCGCCAAGGAACCCCCTTCAAGTCATGTGGGGATGGATGTTCAAGCCCCGAGGCAGCAGGGCAAGCTCCCTCTGGACAGTTCATGCTCTTCGCTCTCGAATTCTGTTCTTCCTTCTAAGAAACTTACAGCCCCTTCACCCTCATCCGCATGGCATCCCCAAGGGTGGACCAAGGACGGGCCTTCTGAGTTGTGAGGGCCCATGGGGAAGCCACACCACCAGGCGGCAGCAGTGGAACCAGGGTCCGAACCTGCCGAGGGGCTTTTCTCCGCACCGCCCAGGGCCTCCCCTGGGGGCTCCTTTGAGCAACGGCAGGGTCTGGGGCAGGGGGAGAGGAGTCCTGCTTCTCTAGACCATGCTTCAGTTCTGGAGGGAGACAGTCTAGGGTAGAGGGAGCACCCTCTGCCCGTGGCTCAGACAGCAGGGCCGCACCCCGACGGAGCAGTTCCACCTACAGCACCTCCTCTTATGCAACAGGCGGTGTGGTGGGTAGGAGAGAAAGGGTTATCTCCACATTAGAGATGAGAAGGCTGAGGGCTCAGAGAGGTAAAGCGACTCCCCCCAGGTCACACAGCTAAGAAAAGTGGACTGGGAACTGCCCAGTGCTGGGATCTGGGTTGGGGAGGCAGGCTTCCAGGAGTTAAAGTCAAGCTGCTCGGGAGAGAGTGCCAGGGAAGGGGTGGCGTGCATGGGGACGCAGCCCACAGTCCACAGGAAATGGCACGCCTCGGGGCCCCGTCCAGCTGACCTGGTGTCGGGCCCTGCTCACTGCCTACCAGCTGTGGGGAGTCGGGCCCATCACTCAGTCTCTCCCCAAGCCAGGGTCTCCTCGTCTGTCCAAGTGCCATGATGGCATTGGCCTCGTGGGTTAAGACGCGGAGGGCGTGGGGGGCTTGGGAAATGGGCTCCTTGTGTTTGGCTTCTCCGGAAGCCTTGTGAGGGTTGGAATTACAGGGCACATTGGAGCCCCCATTTCCTGGGAAAAAATAAAAGGAATATATTTCTGAGGGAAAGACTCGTCTATTTTGTTGTAGAATTAGTAATATCTATTCTCTCTTCAGGAAAAGGCTTTCTTGATCCTACAGAAGGAGAACTTGGTCCTAGCTGAGGAAAGCCATGAGGCAGCTTCTCATGGCGACTCAAGTCGCTTTGTGTCCTGGCCCCTGGCCCCCAGGCCGTGAGGACCAGGCCTCAGATGTTGCGTGAGCCTGGGGTGCTGCAGGAACTAAATCTTCCCAGGCGTCACCCCATGGGTCGGGCTTATCGGGGCTCCCTGCCTGAACTGCTCTGAGCAAAGGAACTGCTCCACTAATCAGTGTGCACAGAGCAGACAGCAGGGGCCAGCCCGCAGTGTGTGTGCGTGAGTGTGGAGGGGGTGCTGAGGGAGGGGAGGTGGACTGGGGAGAGGGGTTTTGTGGCAAAAGCGATACTCAAACTAGTCATGCAGTGTAATGTCCAAGGCCATTTCTGTTCATCCTGTGGTAAGGAAGGAGTTGGGAATTGCGGTTTTACCCTCCAGCCTGCCACTGGAGTGCGGTGCTTCCCTTGGCAACCAAATGTTCTCCATGTGGTCCTGGTTATGGACACAAATGCTGTGGGGACTCAGAGAGGCCCTTGCCCTATGTTTCCCAAAGTGGGCTTATGGGATGGGATTCAAGGGTCAAATAGGTATGGGAATTCCTGAGTTCAAGGGGTTTCTTTATGACAGCAATCGCCCGTCATTACTATATGCTAATGTGTATTGAGAATCAAGAAGGGAAGCTAGCAGGCAGTGGCTCTGAAATTTGCTTGCCCACCAAATTCTCTTGAGCGTGCGTGTGAGTGTGCAGCATTTTGGGGACCCTGTTTAGGCCAATATACTAATTTTACAGGTGAGAAATCCGAGGCCCAGTGAAATGAAATGATTTGGTGTCACAGCTTCTGAGAGGCTATTCCCAAAGGATATTATATAACACTTTATATTAAGAAAAGAGAATAGTAATGATAGATATCTCTGCCTTAAATAGTTTCTCCTTGAATAGTCAGAAATGAAGATTCATAGGATAGGACCTGTATCACCGAGTGAAAAACAGAATAGGGATATTTAAAAATTGATGTGTGTAAGGACGAGAGGAGAAGATGAAAGTTAGAAGAAAGGAATGCAGACAAGAAACCTGAAATATGAAACAGCTGCAAAAATCCACTCTGAAAAGCATTGAAAAGTTAATGCTCCTGGGCCTGCCTAGATCCTGTCATTGGATGTGGCCTGACTTTACTGGTACCAGATGTCCCCCTGTGCACTGCGGAGCCTGCATTGGCATTCAAAAGGCAGAGCTAAAGATGCAGACCTGAGCATTTGTCCAAATCAGAGGTTCTTACCAGTACCCTGTGCACCTCTGGTGCCCAAGAAGCTGCCTGTGTGCCAAGCATCTTCTAGTAAAACCACAGGCATCACTGGGCTCCAAATGTATGGAGACATGGTTAGGGTCAATGACCTACCCCTTTAACAAAGAGGACACTGACTTCACGATGGCTTTTCTCATTATGGATTTTCATGATCAATGGGTACTAAGAGGCAGCTACTATCCTGTACCTGGCATAGAGTAAGCCCTCAGTAAGTCGCGGTTGAATAATAGGAGAACTGCAAAATCTTTTTGACGTGAACAAGGGATCCTCATTCTCCAAGAGGCTGGAGTCCTGGGGACCCAATGATGTTTTACTCTGTGCCCATGAATGTCACTCCTGTCACTTGGGGTTGGGACCAGAGCCTCACAGGTCACCTCCAAGGTGTCGTAGACCCTAACAGTCCATGGGACTGTGATTCCAGCTGGCCGTTGGGCCCTGGGGGCGGAAGTGAGGACAGAGTCCTGCTCTGATTCTGTACTCCAACCTAGTGCCTGTATACAGTAGGTGCTCAGCCAAGGCTTATTCAGTGAAGCAACCAAAGGGGCGGGGCAACCCCCCTCATCCAGGTGACCCCTGAGAAGTTCAGGATGATTCAGACAAGTGAATCGGGTGGGATTCGGTCTTTGAATCCAGCGATTCTTAAGAGTCTGGGTCACAGCTCTTCAGCAGATGTGCTTCTCCAGGCCTGACGCCCCTTAGCCAGCTTCCCATTATTATTTTAGGGTTTACTGATCTCAGCCCCCTCTGTCTGCTATGAATCAAATTTCATTCTGACGGTCCCCCTAATCTGCACCCTACTAAGTGGATTTTTGCGGCTCTGTGAATCCGGGCAGGAAGCGACATCTCCTAAAGCCCCAAGGGAGTTCCACCTCAGTCCAGCAGCTGCCACAGACACATTTGCCTGGGGCCACTCTGCAGGACCTTATCTGACATTTTAACCACCCTTCGTGTGAGGTAGCTCCCCTTGATTGGGTGGGCGTGTATGGGAG
>JAQZBX010061306.1:0-17128 GCA_029593785.1 Cabassous unicinctus
TTCAACTTTGTTAGGAACTGCAAAACAATGCTTAATAGTGGCTGTCCCATTCTACATTCCTTCCAACAATGAAAAAGCATTCCTATCTCTCCACATCCACTCCAACATTTACAATTTTCTGACTTTTTAATAGTAGCCAGTCTAATAGGTGTGAAATGATATCTCATTGTAGTTTTATTTGCATTTCCCTAATTGCTAGTGCTGTTGAACATTTTTTCATGTGTTTCTTCGCCATTTGTATTTCTTCTTTGGAAAATCGTCTTTTCAAATCTTTGCCCATTTATTAATTAGGTAGTGTGACTTTTTATTGTTGAATTGTATGATCTTTTTATATTTAATGAATATTAAACCCTTGTTGGATATGTGATTGCCAAATATTTTTTCCCAATGTGTTGGCTGCCTTTATACCCTTTTGACAAAGTCCTTTGAGTGCAAAAGTGTTTAATTTTGAGGAGGTTTCATTTGTCTCTTTTTCTTTTGTTGCTTATGCTTTGGGTTGTAAGGTTTAAGAAACTACCTCCTACAATAAGACCTTGAAGATGTTTTCCAATTTTCTTCTAGGAGTTTTATGTTTGCCACTTTTATACTTAGGTCCTTGATCCATTTTGAGTTAATTTTTGTATAAGGGTTGAGATAGGGGTCCTCTTTCTTTCTTTTGTATATGGATATTCAGTTCTCCCAGCACCATTTGTTAAATAGACTGTTCTGGTCCACCTGGAAGGGCTTGTCAAAGATCACTTTACTGTAGATGTGAGAGTTTATTTCTGAGTTCTTGATTTGGTCCCATTGGGCACTATTTCTATCTTTATGCCAGTAACATGCTGTTTTTACCACTGTAGCTAAGTAATACGCTTTAAGTTCAGGAAGTGTGAGTCCTCCAACTTTGTTCTTCTTTTTAAGGACATTTTTGACTATTTGGGAGCCCTTACTCTTTCAAATAAATTTGATTATTATCTCTTCCATTTCTGCAAATTAAGCTGTTGGGATTTTTAGGGGGATTGCATTGAATCTGTAAATCAATTTGCATAAAATTGACGTCTTCACAATGTTAAGTCTTCCAATCCATAAACACAGAATGTCTTTCCATTTATTTAAGGCTTCTTCAGTTTCTATTAGCAAGGTTTTTTAGTTTTCTGAATACAGGTCCTTTAGGTCCTCAGTCAAGTTTATTCTTAAATATTTGATATTTAGTCACTATTATAAATGGAATTTTTTTTCAGAAAAAAATTCCTCCTCAGATTTTACATCAGTAGTGTATAGGAACACTACTGATTTTTGAGTATTAATCTTGTATCTTGCCACTTTGTTGAACTTATCTATGAATTCTAATAAATTTCTTGTGGATTTTTCAGGATTTTCTAGATATAGAATCATATCATCAACAAATAGTGAAAGTTTTGCTTCTACCTTTCCTATTTGGATGCCTTTTATTTCTTTAACCTGATTGCTCTAGCTAGAACTTTTAGCACAATATTGAATAATAATGGTAACAGTGGGCATCATTGTCTTGTTTCTGATCTCAAGGGGAAAGTTTTCAGTCTTTCATCATTGAGTACAATGCTAGCTGTAGGTTTTTCATAGAACTTTCAAGTTCTTTGCATACCACAATGGAAATATATTCATTTTTAGCAATTACAGTTATTAAAAATTTTCTAATGGTTTATTTCTTAAAAATTAGATCTTTTGCAGTGTATAATTTTAATTTACAAATATTTATATTTAAATCTGTATAAATCTTTTGCCTTAAATCCACTCTACCCAGAGATGTGGAAACTCACTGTGTTTTAAGTTATTGAGGCATTTTAAATGCCTTCATAATGATGTTTTTAAAATATTCTGTCTCTGAATGCAAGTATATGTTTTCTTTAATTGTTTCATGTATAATTTTTATATTCCTAAATATACCAATAGATGCTCTTTAACATTTTTTCCATCCTGCGTTATTGCCTGCTTTATTTATCAATAACTTATAAAGGAATATTTAATTCTTCCAGTGTGAATTTATATATTTCTTTACGTAGCATTATCCAATGTTATACATATATATAAAAATAATATTAAATTTTTCTATCAGCCAGGATTTTGCAACAAGAGAGAATAGAGTCAAATTCTGTAAAAGGTTATAAAAAGAGATTAATTTCAATTGCTGTGGAAAGATGTAAAAAAGAAAATAAAGCACAAGGAATGTGCTTGGGGCTAGTAAGAGTACAAGTCTGACATCTGTTAGGTAGAATATATTAATAAAAGGTTCCCTGGTGGTGTAGAGAAAGGTGCAAATGGTTGATGTGATGGGAAATAATATTTTAAATTGAAATAATAACATAAGAAGACTTTGTGTGGACCATAAGAATTATTTGCTCTAAATTAAGGGCTAAAATTAATTCAACTCTAGTCCCTTTAGTTTATACTGATGCTCTTCCTAAGCCCATAGCAGGAAAAAAGTGATGAAGCAATATAAACAAAAGAAAAAAATGATTAAGCATTATCATATATTCCTAATGATAATCACTACCTTGTATTAGCTGATAGCAAGTAATACAAAACAGTGTACATGGCTTTGAGGTTTCAAATGAGTGTAATGACATATTTAGAAACTTCTCCCATAGCTCCACAATTATGTCCACAATTTTATATAGATTAGGAAAACCTTGATGTTCTTCTGATACTCTTATCACATTGATCAAATTGTATGACAAGAAATATTCAACATATATTAAGTATTTCACAATGGAAAATTTCAACAAATAGTCTTTGAAGAGCCTCTTTTAGCATATTGGTGTGATGGAAAAATAATATTCATATTATGTCATCGATGCTATTACCTAAGTGTTCCTGAAATACTGCTATCATAAATGTGGAGAGATAAATAAAAGAAGGAAAAGTCTTAAAAGTCTGTTTGTCTGTTATAAGAGTATGGTCTTTATTTCTGCAGGTTTAACTACACTTGCATTGGCTGCTGTACAGTGCCCATGGAATTTTTACCTCAGAGTCCCTCCTGTGCCTCTTATTTCAAGGTGTTCCAATTAATGTTTTCCTACAAGAATCTTTTAGATGGAAAATTCACGGAAGACTCAGAGGCCTTCCATATATATTTACTGCTTTCATATCACACTCAAGAAAAATAAATGGACCCAGTCTGAAGGACCACTTTGACATATGAAAGAAAAGTAAAATGTGACAGGAATCAGTTTTATAGTTAGTATGTATAAGTCTTTATGTATGGACAGCCTGTGTGTGTGTCTTCATATAAAAGTTTGGGGAAGAAAGGGGGGAGGAGGAGGACTGGCTGCGGGGGGATGGGAGTTAGGAGGTGCGGCTGTACTGTCTCTGGGATTTCCCAGGCCTGGAGGGGGGTCTGTGCATGGCCAGCTGACTCAAACAACCTCCCCTACCTGGCCTGTCCTTAACTGGCCTCTCTCAAGCCATATGTGACCTGGTCCAGTGGAGCCTGAGCTGGGAGAGGGTCTGTCCTGGAGAGGTGGGCTGGAAGAACATGACATTTCGGGGATGGTTTCATTCAAACAGCACTGGCAGAGGCAGCAAACCTTCTTTTGCCAAGAGGAGTTGATGGCAGTTTTTTTGCAAAGCCCGCTAAGAGTAACCCTAGAGACTTTACACTTTCTGTAAGAAGAAAGGGAAGTGTCATATACATCAAGATTCAGAACACTGGTGATTACTGTGATCTGTGTGGAGGGGAGAAGTTTGTCACTTTGGCTGAGTTGGTCCAGTATTATATGAAACATCATGGACAGTTAAAAGAGAAGAATGGAGATGTTATTGAACTCAAATATCCTCTGAACTGTGCAGATCCTACTCTGAGAGGTGGTTTCGTGGTCACCTTTCTGGGAAAGAAGCAGAGAAATTATTAACTGAGAAAGGAAAGCATGGTAGCATTCTTGTGTGAGAGAGTTGGAGCCACGCTGGAAATTTTGTTCTCTCTGTCCCCAGTGGTGATTACAAAGGGGAAAACAATGATGACAAGTCTAAAGTGGCCCACATTATCATTCACTGTCCGGAAGTGAAATACAATGTTGGTGGAGGAGAATAATTTGCTTCTTTGACAGATCTCGTGGAGCACTACAAGTAGAATCCCATGGTGGCAACATTGGGCACAGAACTACAGCTCAAGCAGCCCCTCAATACAACTCATATCAATGCTGCTGAAATAAAGCCAGATTCAAGAACTAAGCAAATTAGCTGAGACACAGATAATGTCAAAAAAAGGCTTTTGTGAAGAATTTGAGTCATTACAACAACAGGAGTGCAAACTTCTCTACAGCTGAAAAGAGGGTCAGAGGTAAGAAATAAACACAAAAATAGATATAAAAACATTCTGCCCTTTGAGCATACCAGGATGGTCCTTCAGGATGGTGATCCCAATAAGCCTGTTTCAGATTATATCAATGCAAATATAATGCCTGAACTTGAAACCAAATGCAACATTTCAATGCCCAAAAAGAGTTACATTGCCATAAAGACAAGGCTGTCTGCAAAACCAGGGGAATGACTTCTGGTGGATGGTATTCCAAAACTCATGAGTGATTGTCATGACAATAAAAGAGGTGGAGAGAGGAAAGGGTAAATTTGTCAAATACTGGTCTGACATATATGCTTTAAAAAATATGGGGTCATGCACATTAGGAACATCAAAGAAAGTGTTGCTCGTGACTATATGTTAAGAGAACTTAAATTTTCAAAGGTTGAACAAGGGATTACCGAGAGAAAGGTTTGGCAATACCATTTTCAGACTTGGCTGGATGGAGTGCCCAGTGACCCCAGGGGCATGCTGGACTTCTTGGAGGCAGTGCACCATAAGCAGGTGAGCATTGTGGATGCTGGCCTGTGGTGGCTCACTGCAGTGCTGGAATTGGCCAGACAGGAATATTCATTGTGATTGATATCCTTATTGACATCATCAGAGAGAAAGGTGTCAACTCTGACATGAACATCCCCAAAACCATTCAGATGGTGCTATCTCTCAGAGGTCAGGGATTTTCCAAACAGAAGCACAGTATCAATCTATCTATATGGCCATCCAGCATTATACCAAAACACTACAGCACAGGATTGAAGAAGAGCAGAAAAGTAAGAAGAAAGGGCATAAATACACAAATATTAAGTATTCCTTAGTGAATCAGACAAGTAGAGATCAGAGTCCTCTCCCACCTTGTACCCCAACATCATCCTGTGTAGAAATGAGAGAAGATACTGCTAGAGGCTATGAAAATGTGGGGCTGATGCAACAGCAGAAAAGTCTCAGATGAGAAAACCAGCCAAAACTTCAGCACAGAAATAGATGTGGACTTTCACCCTGTCCCTAAAAAAATAAAGAAAAAATGCAAGAAAATTTATATGTAGACTGGAAGGTTTGAATCGCAGTTGGCTACCTTTTGAAGTGAAATTTGAAACCCTTTAACGACTACTGTGTACTAACTCAACAATACATGATTTCTAGTTACTCATTTTCTCAGATAAGAAGTCATCTCTACAATGTAGACAATGTTATATTTTATAGAATTTTGTTTTAAATTGAGGGAGAAGTTAATGGCTTAAAACAGCATCTCTTTTTTTGCTCTCTATACTGCAGTCTGGAGTGGGCTCAGGTGAACTCTTTGTTCTTCTGCTAGTCTTGCTGGTGGTCACTCATGGAGTCAGCAGGTTGACAGAGACACTGAGATTGCAAGGCTTGTCTCTCTCTGCATGTGGTTCTTAGGGTCTTTCCTTCTACAGGTGGCCTCTCCAAATGTTCTGTCCAGCAAGGTAGCTGGACCACTTATGTGGCTATTCAGAGCTCTCAAGGCCACAAAAGCTGAAGTGGCTAGGCCTCAAAGAACAAACTTTTGGTATTATTGAACTTCTCTATTGTCTTTTTTTGAGGGGGTCCCAACTTCATTTATTTATGCTTTAATCTTTGTTATTTCTTTCCTTCTGATTCTTTTGGGATTAGTTTGCTGTTCTTTTTCTAGTTCCTCCAGGTGTGTACTAGGACTTTGTTGTTAGCTCTTTCTTTTTTTTTTAAATGTGGTTGTTTAGAGCTATAAATTTTCCTCACAGAACTGCCTTTACTGCATCCCAAAAGTTTTGAAATGTTGTTTTCTCATTTTCATTCATCTTTATGTACTTTCTGATTTCTCTTGAAATTATTCTTTGACCCACTGATTGTTTGAGAGTTTTGCTTAATCTCCATACCTTTGCACATATCTAGACCTCTGCCTGTTATTGATTTCCAGCTTAATTCCATTGTGATCAGAGAATATACTTTGTATAATTGAAATATTTTTAAAATTTTTGATACCAATTTTGTGGCCCAACATATGGTCTTTTCTGGAGAATGATCCATGAGAACTTGAGAAGAACTTGAGAAGAATGTGTAAAAATATATGGGAATCCCTATATTTTTTTGTGTAATATTTATGTAATTTAAGTATCTTTTAAAAAAATAAAAAATTAATTATTTTTTTAAAAAGCTGTTATTTTTTCCAGTGGTTACATTGAGAAGCATTGCTCCTCCTTAAGGGCTCTCTTAAACTGACCTCCACAAATTCAATTATATGAAGCTTCTATCTTTAGGATAATCCCTACACTTGCTTTATTTGTATACTTCAGACTCCATTCTCTTTGGGAAGGTTAACAGATTGTTCCAGCTTCTTTAACTCTCAAAAGTTCAGTTTAAAGATGATGTAAACTACCTTCTTTGAACTCTGCATACTATTTAACTTAATCCTGTGACTCCTGCTATCTGGTCAAGACATACCCTGGAAAATGGGATGGCTACAAAACCAAAAAGATGTCATAAAATTCAATATCCATTGCCTATGCTTCCTATATCTTGTTGCCCCATATAATTCTTTGTTTTCCCAAGTCTTATCAGGCAGATAAGCAGGAGCATTGTGGAGGAATACTGTTCAACAATATAACAAGGGGAAGGAGGTTGGGCAGGGACAAATTTTCAGGAACTCACTGTCAACATATAAGGAATGTTATCATTGAGCTTTTTTATATAGTTTTTATCCTCTTCATTATTATGTGTACTCTGAACTCTCTCTGAAAAATACTTATTCAAATTATCTAACCAAATCTCAGAAGTGCATGTAAACTTAAATTATATTCTTTAGATATCAAGTTTGGAAACATGTGAGGAGTACTAATTCTATATTGTGATATACAGTATTTGATTCAATGCTGCCAAACAGATATGGAAAATCTGACATTATCCAGAAACTACATCAAGATCCATTAATCTTTTCTCTAATTTCTCATTAGGTATAATCTCTTCTATAACCCACAGTTCTTAGTAAGGACTTATCTTGTCCTGCCACCTTACATTAAAGCATCTTTAAACTTTTCTATACTCTGCCATTTCAAGAAACTGTAAGAAACCTTAAGCCATGAAAGGAATGCATCCTTCTATCCCCATACAACATTGATAACTTTTTTTACATACCAGGTGCTCATGAAATATTTGTTGTGTTCAAAAGTTTGATTTTCTCCAAAGCTTATATTTCAATCTGTTTCTTATATTAACATTTAACCTTTAAAATCATTGATTTGTTCATTTTTTCTATTCTTTTCTCAGAGGATGTGGATGCAGTAGAGTCTTAAGACATATGCAAGTACATTAGAAGATTATGTGGGATTATTCTGTAATGTTATATCCCTGAGTTCATATAGATGGAAATAATCAGTCATTTATCTGTTATACGACTGTCTAAATTAGGGTCAAGTTTTTTCATCCCTTTTTGATACCAGCTTGTTTATAAAATGCTGAAAAAAAGTTCCTCTCTACATTCCAGAGGGAATATTTTAAGACATAAGGATGTAAACTACTGGTATCCTAGATAGTATGATTCCTTAAAGTTTTCCTTCCTTTACTAGTCAGAAACATGCCAGATTTTGCAGACTTTTGTAAACTTTTGGTTTGTCTATTAAAACTGTAAGAATACCAAGTTAAACTCTCCTTATACACAGTAACAAGGGTTTGGAGGTGTAAGGAGCCTCAAGAAGAACAAAGTTACCAGGAAAAAAAGGAAAAATTCAAATTATGTGAGAATGGAGTTAAGAGAACAGACAGAAGAAAGAGTAGGTCATTTATAAAAGAAGAAAGTGATCATCAAAGAAAACTCCAGACATACCTCAAACCCTAAGTTACCCTTCCCTCTATTACGAGACCGACTGTATTTGTAAGGTAATTTACTTGTAAGGTACTATTTGTTGGGGGGGGGCAACATGGTGTTGTACAACCTGAGGTTCTATGTTGGGGACTCCATATATCTCCTACCAAGGAAACAGAGAATTATAGCAAGGCGACTGAGGATTAATATATACATTAATTATTGTTTGGGGGGAGAATATATATATATAAACATTGTTTCAAACTGAATAGATATTTCATGTTTTCAAATTGATTCCTAATTGCTTTACTAACTCATGTTAGTCAAAGGTATTATTAAGGATGCATTTGTGTTAAATTTGATATAAAAACTTCAATAAATATTTGCTTGAATATCTATTATATACTAGGCTTTGGATTTATCACTTTACATAAGTTACATCTTTTAATTCACATAATGATTCTGTGATGTAGGTACTAATAGTGACATTTAATAAGAGAGAAATCAGAAACACACAGAAACTAAGCAGCTTACCCAGATTCCACACTTAGTAAGTTCAATTTTGGTATCATTACCAATGACTGATTTACTCCATGAGTTGTTCCCTTTCTACACATTTTCCTCACACTAACCTAATTGAAAACTAGGGAGTACTAGAAAACAATCATGATGAAAGACATAGCTAATGGCTAAGGAATGGTATATCAGCTTGGGGAGCTTAGAATTCATTGTAAGTTAATGAGCACAGGTCAAATTTCAGGTGTCTAAGGAAGATACAAGTGAAAATGTTTAGTAGGCAGTTGGATTTTAAGAAGTATAAAATTCATGTCAGGGCTGCAGAACTAGATCTGGGAATCATTATTTGTAAATGATAGTTGAAATCATGAGATTCGATGAGATCACCCAAGGAAAACAGGTAGAGAGATTGGGGTAGTGAGCCAACAGCACAATATAGGTTTATCCCCAAAATTGGGAGAGATAGTTAAGAATTCTAAAAGGTGCCAAACAAGCAATTCCAAAGAATCATGAGTAAAATCATAAAAGAAGTGAAACCCAAAGATAACAGTTGCAGGAAAGAGTGTTTTCTGCATAAGGCCACATGATCACTAGTGCCTAAAACTTATACACTTGCAAACCCTGATTTAGGAGTACAATTACTAGAAAAAAATTAAAATCAGGAAAGTTTGCAAAAGGAATAGAAAGCAGGAAAGAATTCCACTTTTGTTCCTCAAACTCTTAGCAAGTCTTGCTAAATTGTAAGCACTCAATGAGAACAGTGATCATAAGGAGATTTTCCTCCAACATATCTACCATAGTAATTATTTGATAAACAACACTTTAGAGAATGTGTTTCATAATCAATTGTTTAGTAAGTGAATGAATGAATAAAGCAAACATAACCAGATTGAAAAAGGGTGAATGAAAATTGTATAACTACCATTTCTGAAAACTTGCCTATGTAATAGTAAATGAAATAAGTAGATTTGGTTCTGTCTGAACTACACTAAGACCACAAATTTGGTACAGCAGATAGAATTGAGCTCAGGACTTGGTACAAAAAAATACTCCTCTGGAATCCCTTTTATTGATGTGTTTTAATAGCACTAAGAATCAAAAGCATTGGGAGACAACATCAAATGGAATGTTGAAAATGATAAGTTGCTTCCAAAATAGAGTCTGGTATTTTCCATGAAGTTGTGTGCAATTTAGCAACAATATGGAGGATGCATTCAACCTTTGGTGGGCATATGTTGTTTTGCAGTACAATATCTAAGCATCTTTGCAGATACATCTTAACTGCCTCAAAAGGATGCCAAAAATATGTTATAAAAACTGCCTTAGCGGGCCATGACTATGCATGATGGGAGTCCATTTCCCTTCTTCAGGTAACTCAACTCTGACTTTCCTCTGAGGGACCAGATCTTCTCTGTCTTCAGAGAAGACTGTGATTCAGGTCTTCTTCCTTTCTCCCCACCCATGAGTTCATGCCAACTCTCATACATATATATGAGTTGGGTATTGTTGGGTATTGTTGTCTTCCAAGCATGGCAATATGATTCCTGCTTGGACAATCAGAAAATATCTCTTAACCAAGGTTGGAAGCATTGAGTCAGGGATGTATCAGCTAATTAGATGCAAACTTAAATAAGTACTTCTGTTTGGACTATTTAGGAAAGTCACTCTCTTTTTCCTAATAGAGCTTCTGAGAAGATAGACCCTGAGCTCCTGCCTATAATCTTACCACAGTGAGTTGAGAGAGCCTTATTGAAAATGGAGCCAACACAAAGGCAAAATACAACAGATAAACAAATACAACAGATAAACAAAGGAAACAAGTTCTTATAATAAAATGTGAACTCTAGAATTCAGCCATAACCAAACTTTTAAACCATCTTTTATTTACTTTTAAATTATTGTTTTTTAAATTTATTTACATAATATGATGAATACTTATAAGCTTACCTCCCATTCCAAGAACTGAAAATTTGCCAATAATTAAATCTAAATTTGAGAATCTTCTCTATCCTGCCACTTACTAAATCATAAAGGTGAACAATAACCTGATTTTAAATGTATAATCATCTTGACTTTTAAAAAATAAAATATATTTATCACATTTTTATTTTTATAGTTTTGCCTGTTTTGAATTTTAAAGAAATTAGTATACTTCAAAAGCAGTCTCCTACGAACTTCCCTTTTTAAAAAAATCTACTTTAAATTGCTAAGTTTTTATATTGATTGTTAAAGTAGTTATAGATTCATTTTCACTGCATCTGCTATACCATATTCAGATATACCATATTCATGTTGTTAATATACCATATACATGGTGTTGTTTTAATCAGGAATATGGATTGGTAATCCACAAAATAGCCTGTGTTTATATTTTTAATGTCAATTTTTAAATGTCAATTCCTAGCCCCTTGTTCTGTGTGACATTTGGAATACAATTTTTAGAACACTAAAATAGATTGGCTCCCTGTGAAGAAGAGAAAGAGTTTCTTTGATGACAGAAAGCCTTTTTCTTATTTATTGAATATTATTAAATGTCTGAAAATTAAGTTAGAGATTAGAAGTTAGCTTTTATTAATAAAAGCCATATTTATAAAAATATTTGCATCTACCTCTACAAACCTACATTCATACCCTTCATTCCAGGAATTTTGAGGCAAATTTTTAAGATGTGTTTGCAGAGGTTAGGAAAGGCATGATAATGAAGAATATTAGAGTATTGCATGATATTATACAGTTCTTTGTTTCCTAGAATATAACCTGGTCTCCAAAGTCTGGACAAGTAGAAAAAAAACCTGTTTGGAAAATAAAAATGAGAAGCATCACCTTTACTCTCTTACCTATTTGTTATACAGCTGAAGAAATAGATGAAACTCCAGGACCTTGAGTCCCAAGTGGACCTGATACCGTCTCATGTCAGAATCCAAATTTGGGTGTTTCAGCTTTTAAGAAATCCCTTAAAGTGTAGGACTCAGAAAGACTGCATAATCAAAGATAGATTTTTCTTCATTCTATTTCATACTTTAAAAATCCAATATGATTTATTAATGAATGTATAGAGGTTTATATGTATATGTCAAGTGTTTCTCCGGGGTGAAATTTCATGGAATCATGAGCTATATTGAGGTGATGAGAATGATGTATTTTAGATCAGTCCTACCTACAGATTCTCTAGAACTCCAGCCTTTGCACCTGGCTCATGAAGCCAGGAAGGAAAAAGTGAATTCCCTCAGGTATACAACAAATTGTGGGCAATGTGTCCTTTCCACATAGTCTCTTGGTCTCCAAGGCTGATGCAATGCCTTAATTATTCAGAATGCTTGGTGTCAGAAACCACTTCCACATTAACAGCCACTGTTGTTTATCAACTCCCTAGTGATAAGTTCTAGAATCCAAATTTCCTTGGTAAGAAGCTTCAAAGTTGAATCCTACTATTGAACTACTGAATGTAGATCCTACTAGCAGACTTGAATTTCTCCAACATAATAAAATATTCTCTGAAGACATTACATCAGCCACCTCATGTGTTTTTGTCTCCATTGCACTGCCTGGGAAAGAACTGTGATTCAGGTCTTCTTCCTTTCTCCCCACCCATGAGTTCATGCCAACTCAACTCGTACACATAACATCTTTCTGAGACTGCTTGTCTCCCTTCCCAGACATTCAGAGCATGGCACATGCTCTTTGCATTCAAGACTGGAATTTCCTTTGGAAGTTTTCATGGTTTATATACGTGGCACCCGAGGGTACTATATTAGTGTATGGATTATTGTTTCTCAATTTTAAGTACCTTGTAGAAGACTGTTAAATAGGAATTTTCTGAAGTTCATCTTCAGCCTTGGTATTCAGCCAAAATCATGTGTCAGCTTAGGCTTATGCATTTGTAAGTCCAAAAAGCTGAAAACCTACTTCAGGGTCATTTCTGATATCTCTGCCCCTCAGAGTTATGATTGCATATGTTACCATTATGCTCAATCTGCAGAACAGAACTATTACAAATTAATCATGGCATTCAGATTCATTGTTTATATATGACTTTAAAATATTAGTGAACATCCTATATGTACCTGAGAAGATGTCTTATTTGTCTTATTTTTTTCCTCATTGGTTTTCTTTAGCATGTCAAACATTATTTTAACCATATTAACATCCTTATAATATAAAAAATTAGAATGCTATCCCCTTCCCCAAAATGTGAACACAGATATGGCAGCTGCAACGGTCAGAAAATCATTCAGGAGCAAAAATAATAGGATGACAAGCAAACAAATTGCACATTTTTTCCTTCCTTCCTTCCTTTTTTTAAATCTAATACCTCATAGCTAAATAATGGGATTATTTTTATTCTTTTTCTTGCCTCTCACTAATTAATAAAATTATATGATAAGACTAGCATTACTCTATAATATTTAATTGTGACTATACACTTGCTAAGTGTACACACACACTCAACAAATATCTTAAGATATATGGAATTTGTCTTTTAAAAGTATTTTTATTTTTTGTTTCTTTTGGATGATTGTAAAGGATTGTGATCATTGGGCACGGTCTGTGTGAATTCTTCCAATTAGGTGTGAAGAAAGTTTCCAGGATAAAGCAGGAAAGAGAAAGGGCAGAAAGAAAAATTCAAAGTAGTATACTGGATCAAATTTAAAATTCTCACTTTTTGGAAGGAAGGAAAATAAGCTCTTCATGGGGCCATCTGGCCCTAAAGCATCATGGTGGATGCTTTAGGTTCTGGTTCTGATACTCATCAAGAAGGTTTCCAAAATGATCTCCCTGGATTGTTTCCCAGCAGAGCATGCTGCAACAGAAATAGATGTCTGGTTTCGATACTCTCAAATGAGATTGAAGAACTGATTAACAATGGCCAAGATTTCTATTCTTGCTCTGTGGTATCAGAAAGAGGGTGCCAGCATATCTGAGTAGGTAGGGTGGCTGCTGTAATGTCAGTAGTGTAAGTTTAAGTGAACCAGTCTTGGGTGATATGTGGAAATAGCTCTGTGCAGCATATTGTGTAGGGACCCAGGCTTCTGGGGTCATGGAGATCAGAACTTCCCACATTAGGTCACAGGACTCCATTATGAAACACGCTTCCAGAATGAAGTGGATTTGGGTGGGGTTCAACATGCTCATTAGTTTGTTCTTGGTCATCTTGTTATTGGCTTTGACAAAACTCTGGCCTCAGGGTCTGTGGGTTCTTGGGATAGAAACAAATGTCATTCAATATATATTTGGCCACTTCTGCACTTGCCTTAGCTTTCAAATGTTACAAAATCAGCTGATTACTTTCATTTTAACTTGATTAATGACCTTAACTTATTTTTTCTAACTTTTTCCTTCATTTTCTGTATTATTTAATATATCTGAATTTAAAAACATATGATTTATCATGTATGTTGTTATATATTTTGGGGGAATATGCCTCCTTTTGATATTTTGAAATGGCAAAGTAGATGTTCTGTTTTTAATCCAACATGATGTAATGTGAAGAATTTTCAAAGAGGATTTTAATTGAAGCAACACTAAATTTAACAAATTACATAACTAAAAATGAAATAAAATTCTTAAATGTTAATTTTTATTAATATTATATATGATAAAAATAAAACTTTTACATAAAGATTAAAATTTTGACATACCCTAATTCATGTTATTTTTCCCTGATTTAAAATTATTTAAGTTTCTACAACAATTTCTTGCCTCAAAAATGCTTTACTCTTCTGCTTAACATTTTATGTGGCCAATGCACTCTCTAAATATTTATATTCGCTATCAATCTATTTTCTTATTTTAAAATAATTGAAATCTGTTAATTAACTATTTAATACAGTTTCATAAGCATCACTAACATTGCCACATTTTAACACTTGCAAAAATAAATACATATTTATACTTAAACTTACTTATAAAATGCTCACATATAAAACGTGTAAGGAGGCTCAGACTCCCAGCACTTCCCCCACTGCAATCTTTTCTTTGTTTCCTGAACCCAATAAGCTTCTTGGACACCAGCTCAGATCACCAGCTTCTACACAAGACTTCTTCCACATCACTGTCTCATACCATGCTCTTAGATATTTGATAAGCCTGAGGAATGGAAAGGTACCTGTGAACAATTAGATTCTCAAACACATCAATCACAGGAATCCAAGCTCCTCTGAAAACATGAGTTTGGACATTTTTGAGTTTTCATGTCTATTCACAAATACTCTTGGACTCAGAAGAGATCCCCGAAATATCAAGTACAGGTCATTCTCCTCACCATAATTTTAAGAAAATTGCCACTTTTTACTGTATTATTTTCCTTGTCTTTTATCCTCAATCTTTTAACTTCCACATCTTCTTACTTTTGTCATGAAGTGTTCTCACGTCTAACTGCCCTAGTGCCATTAGAAAACCCTTCCCCATTGAAAGGTTGCAAGACAATCTTTACAATTTCCTCTCCTATATTTATAGATCTTTTACCATTTAAATTTTAATCTATTTGTTATTTATCAAGGTGTAAAGAATATTCTTCCATATAGCTGCACATTGTCTCCAAAACATTTTTGAATAATTCATTTATCCCAGTAATTTGAGATACCAACTTAACCTTATTCTAAAATTTCATATCTATTATGGTCTATGTTGGGGGTATGTTGTGTGTCAGTTCCACTAATCTGTCTATTCTTTTTACAATACCACATTATTTAATTATTTAAGCTTTGTGCTATGTTTAAATATCTGGTCAGCCTTTCCTCCCACTATTTTGTTCAAATTTACCTGACCATATTTGGTAAGTATATTTTTTCTTATGAACAAATTTTCCTTGTTAAAAAGTATGTTACTGATTTAATTAGAGGAACTTTTTGTTGTATCAGTTTACTTGTGGAAAGTTAGAAACCTTAGGATGTTGACATCTTTAGGAGGTTGATTATTCCTAAGCACAGCATACTACAGCCTTCTGTTTATTCAAATTTTGTTAGTGTAATTTAGGCAAAGTTTGCAATATTTTTTGATACAATATCTATATTTTTGTAAATTTAATCTGGTTTTTAATATTTTTGTTTCATTTGAAATAAAACTTTTCTTTCCTCACTATTTTCCAGCTCTTTATTTTTAGATATGAGAAAATTAATTTATGTAATTCTGTAGTTAGCTACATTATTAAATTATCTTGTTTAATGTAGTAAATATTCAGTTTTGTCTCTTGGATTTTCCATGTACACACTCATATAATACCCAAATAATGGTAAAATTATCATAGCCATCCTCATTTCAATACATTCAGTTTCTTTCATTTATTTAATAATATTGGCTTATTCTGCAGGAAACAAAAAATAGTAATGATAAGGCATGTACTTTACTTTTCTAGATTTTAAAAGACTATATATAAATAGAAAGTTTTAATATTTTGTTTTGTTTAAAGAAGTTTTAGGTTACATAAAAATTATAAAAATTATATAGGGTACTCCCATATGCGCCATCATCTCCACCTCCCACACTTTCTCACATTAACAACATCCTTCATTAACATTTGTTACAATTGATGAAAACATATTGAAGCATTCTTATAAACTGTAGACTACAGTTTACATAATAGTTTACACTCTGTCCCACACAATTTTGTAGATTATGACAAAATATATAATGGCCTGTATCCGTCATTGCAATTTCATGCAGGACAATTCCAGTGTCCCCAAAATTCCCCCATATTACACCTATTCTTCCTTCTCTTTCCCCTCAGAGAACCTATGGTGGCCACTGCCTTTACATCAATGATAAAAATTCTTCCATTGTTGGAATAATAAGTCTGTAGTAGAATAATAATGTGTACTTTTGTCCATTCTTCATTCCCCAGTCTTGTGGATTTGGGGGTGGTGATGCCCACTCTGTTTATAATTGAGAGGGGGCTTAGATCCCATGGAGCAGATGAATGGAACTACTTTGCTTGTAGTTGCAGATACTCTCTCTTTCTTGGGATGGGTGTTGTCCATCATCATCTCCTTGTTAGTTTTCCTGGATGCGTCTAATGAACTGAAGAGTAGGTTTTGCAACTCTTTTAAGAGATTCAGGGCTCAAATGGCACATGAACACACCAAAGATTTAAGTCTCTGGGATATATATTTAATGAGTATAGTGCTAAATATAAGTTCAAATGGAAGGGGGCAGAAGAGCCATGTGTAGGGAAATTATCAATGAGTCTAACTCTGTTACATTGGGGAACATATATTCAAAGGTAATGCACTGATAGGGTGCAGAATTCATGAGATTGTTTGCCCTGCTTATAGTGTTTAGATGCCTCTAGAACCCTCAGGAGCCCCCTTGTTTGAAGCACTATTCACTGTGGCAGTCAATAAGATCCTGCTGAGATGTGCATAAGCATAACCTCTAGAATAACCTCCCGACTCACTTTGAAATCTCTGAGCCATAAAAACCCATTTGTATATAATATTTCCCCCTTTTGGTCAAGGTCTTTTTCCAGATGCCTTGCAAGTTGGTGCTTAGTAATAATCCCTCAG
>JAQZBX010061307.1:0-17128 GCA_029593785.1 Cabassous unicinctus
AAAAAAAAAAAGTGTATTAACACATCATGTTTTTATTTTGTGACTGGGATTCGTTTGCTATGGTCTGGGCAGTCTCTGAGGAACAGGGACGGTTTAAGTAGTGATTGTCTTTTTTATCTTGCCTCTATCTCCAGGCACAAGTGATCATACAGTGTCTTACAGGGATAAAACATACAGCAAAAATGCCCGTGTTCAAAGTACACGGTTTCACACGCTTTCATTTTTAAAGCTGAGAAAAGAAAAACCCTTTGAAATGCCAATGTGCAGTAGCATATGACAGGACCTGCACCAGCATCAAGTCTTAAGGCGCACACCGAAACCCGCTCCAGGGGTCAACGGTGCACTCAAGTTACAAGTCTCGCCCACCGCAAAGTGGAAACCACCAGCTGCAGGCCCCAGTGCTCTTCCCTAACTCAGCACCCCCGCCCTGGGGGAGCCGCTCCTCCTGAGCGCCGCCCAGCACCTCGCCCCGGCTGCTGGGGTGAACTGGACATTCACTGGGGTTCAAAAAGCTCCCCAGGCGAGCCCCACACTGCCAAACGTACGAAGCCGCCAGTTTCGCCTGTTACTTTAAAGCAGGCGAGTCAGAAACGACGCCACCCTTTTCCTTTAGGAAACGTCAAAGGAAAAACCGCCTATCCTTTAGTGTTTGAGGCGGCAACGACGCTGACCCCAAACTCCCTAACCCAGAGCAACCCCGGGCACCTCCGAGCGCCGGGGCAGAGCGGCTCGCTGGAGACGGCGCCTGGCCCGCAAGATCCCGCGGGGGTCCCGGCCGCCCGCCCCCAGGCCGCGCCAGGGAAGGTCGCGCCGCCGGCCGGTCGGTGGAGGGGCGCGGGCCCTCGGCGGGCGAGGCTGGGGCTGGAGGCGGCCGGCGCTGCCAGGCGGGCAGCGCGGGCCTCCGAGGGCCCGCACACGGCGCGGCGGACGCTGGAATCGCGGCCTCCACGGCGGCGCCCAGCCCCGGGCGGCCCCGGAGCCCTCGGACACCCCGGCCGCGGCCCCACCTGTGCCTCGCGGACGCCCCCGTGGACGCCCCCACGACGGCAGCGCCGCGCCGCCCGGCTCCCGCGCGCTCCGACGCCCGGCGCTCCCGGCGGCCCCCGCGCGCGCCCGCCGGGGGCTCACGAGGCGTCAGGCCCGCGCTCCGGAGCGCGCACGTCGCCGACCGCGCAGCGTCGAGGCCGGGGGTCGCCCGGGCTGGCCCGCATTCCCAGGGCGCTCTAACCCGCCTGCCCGACCCAGCTCTGTGCACCCTGACCTTCTAACGGGCGGTGGGGACGTGAATCCGCTTCAACCCCGGAGTTCCCCGAAAGCAATCTGCAGGCAGCAGCGGAGCGAGGGCGGGAGGCCCCAGAGAGCCACGAGCGCAAACGGCCTGGTGCCGGACCCCCGCCCGGGCCTCCCGCGGCCACGTCGCCGCCGCCCCCGCGCCTGCGCAGTCGCGTGCCCTCGCGACGGCGTCGTGGGCTGCGGAGCCTGCGGCCGCTAGAGGCGCGCTGGCGCCGCGCGGGAGGACGAAGGTCGCGGCCGCCCAACCCCTCCGCGCGGCGACCCCAGGCTGACTTCCCAGGCGCGCGCGTGAGCGGCTGTGAACTCTGCGCATGCGCTGGAAGCCCACCTCGGGATTGACCTGAGGCGGTGGGAGACAGGAATAGCCTAAAATTTTCAAAATACTACAGAATTTACACTGCTGGATAGGCTTGACTTAAAAAATAAAAATAAAAAAGGGCTGCTTAACGGTGGCAGGTACTTAATTCCAGATGAATTATCACACCTCTCATGACCATGGGCTCTGGGCCGGCTGCTGCGGGAGGCACTAAAGTCTGGGGCGTTTGGTGGGTCCCTCCCAACCAGAAAGGTGGCAGTCACTCATCGAAAGGAGAGAAACCGATTGGGGGTATACATTAATACAGTGATTTCGGGAGGGTTTGCTCTTATATCGCCTAAGAGAATTCTAGAAAACTGTGCCTTTTCCCACATTTTAAGATTGACAGTCAAATTTTTCACCTGACTTTAATAATTGCGAGGGTTGTGGTTTCTGTTTTATTGCATATTGACATTTGAAAATAAAATGGTTACATCACTCTTTTAAATGTAGCCAGTGGAATCTAAATACCAGCCAACTTGAAATCCACTATCCTCACTTTTTAAAATATCAAGAACAAGCTTTTCTTTAACAGTTGGAATTGTTACATCATAGAAATTTTACATCCTTTTCTCCTAAACCTCATTATTTCCATTCCGCTTTCAGAAACTGCATCTCAAAGTAATATTTCTTTATTCCTAAAAGTCCTATATCAATATAATAGTTCTCTGCATCAAAATAAGAATATTTTAATTTTTAAATTCTAATTTTAAAAATTTCCTATTACCATGAAAATTAAAGCGTATTTTAAAGGTAAAATTTCTATATACAAAAAACTTTTATTATGAAACTCTAAGGAATCTATTACAAAGCTATGAGAATAAGAGCTCCGCAATGCTGCAGTATGAAAGAGCAACAAACAAAAATCAATAGTTCTATACACTTGAAATGCACAATCCAAAAGTGAAAAAAACTCCATTTGCAGTCTTGAGAAGACTGTAATTTAACAAAAGCAGTGCAAGATTTATACAATGAAAACTATAAAACAGTGCTGAAAGAAATTAAAGAAGACCTAAATGAATGGCAAGACATCCTGTGTTCATGGATTGAAAGATAATATTTTTAAATGGCAATATTTCCTAAATTAGCTGTGGAGGCCTCACAATTCCTTTCAAATGGCTTTTCTGCAAAATGTAATGAGCTGATCCTAAAATTCATATGGAAATGCAAGGGACCGGAATAGCCAATGTTGAGAAAAAGAAAAAAGTTGGAGAACTGACACTTCACTATTCCAAACCATACTACAAAGATGTAGTAATAAAGTAAGTATGGTAACTGGCATAAGAAACAGACATGTATGGAACAGAATTGATCAATGGACTAGATTTTCTCAGACTTTGCATCTGAAAGATGGAAAATTAGACAAAAATTTAAATCAAATTGATGCTGAATCCTGTCTCGTACTGGAAATAGAATACACATACTACAAGCAATAATGCAAATAGTTGTACACAAATACAAAGTATGCAGTACATCCTGTACACAAATGTTATTTACAATAACCAGAAAGTGAAAACAACCCAAATATCTGTCAATAATTAATGGATTAAAAAAAGTGATGCAGAAAACAATATTATTCAGTCATAAAAATGAATGAAATACTGATACCTGCTACAACGTGGATGAATCTCAAAATCATTATGCTCAGTGAAAGAAGCCAGACATAGAAGAGCACATTGTAAAATTCCATTTTTATGAAAAAATTTCAAAGGCAAATATATAGAGACAAAATAGATTAGTGGCTACTATAGACTGGGAGTGGAAATTGAAAGTGAATTTAATGGTCAGGAGATTTCTTTTGGGGACGATGTAAATGTTCTCAAATTAGATCATGGTGCTGGTACAGCTCTAAAAATACTAAAATTCATTAGACTTGTACACTTAAAATGAGTGGATTTTATGGCAAGTAAATTACAACAAAGTAAAGCAGTTTAGAAAATGTGCCCTGGATCCAGTGATTATTACAACTATGTGTATTATCTTTATATTATATGTATTCTAAGTTTGGATAAATACTTATTGAACAAAGAGTAAATTTTTATCAGAAATACACCCTGATGAGGTGAAAGAGACTTTTAAATTTTCAATTAAATTTGTGGACAGTTATTTCCAGAAAGAGACAGAATTCAGCATCAACTCTATTTCAATTTTAATCCTTATAGATGTAAATTCTGAGAAAATCTGTCTACATAACTAAAATAAATACAAATGAAAGGAGCTGTGTAACAGCAATGTCACTCAGTTCTTTGGACTACTTCCAAATTATATACCAAAAATCACTTCATGATGTCTCATCCAACTTTTTAAAAAATTTTCAATAAAGCCTCCTTCCATTTTTACTTTAAATCGAAGAATTGGAAATCACCTGACTGCAAAAATACTTGCTACTCCTGTCGTTACAGTTATTCACTTCGTCAGTTTCTGGGAAGTGTAGCAAATAGGCTTTACAAAGATTTATCAAATGATTATTGATTACATATTTTTATCACTCAGGGGCACCTGTTTAACCCAGAAAAAGTTGGGGAAATTGAGATATTGTTAACTTTACAATACATTCGCCAATATGATAAACCGTGTTTATCACATCACTTGCTTTGCAAATATCTTTGAACCAACCTTAGAACTACAGATGTAGCTCATCCTATTTGTACACCATTTTACATTCCTGATTGGCAAAGCCTGTCGTCTTTGTCAAACCTATCTAAGACAGTCTTCGTTGCTGCCAGGAAAAGTTTTCTGGGGGCATCCTGGACACACACCCAGTGGCCATCATCTCCCAGCCCTCTCCACCCAGTGGCCATCATCTCTCAGTCCCTGCCATACCAGCGGTCATCATCTCCCAGCCCCCCACCACCCAGTGGCCTTCTTCTCCCAGCCCTCGCCTTCCCTGCCTTCTGTTCTATTATGTGCAGATGTTTGGTCTGTTTCATTTCCCAGGCCAGAGGAGAGGTCAGGTCTAATGAAAGGCGTGGAGTTTGGTCTACCATCATATCATGGTCATTTAACCACTCTACCTGTTTTCTCATCTGTAATTTGGGGATGTGATAATAGGACCTACCACATATGGTAATTGCCTAAATTCACTGAAATACCACATTTAAAGTTGCTGCTCAATACAGAGTGAGGATACTGTATTTGCTATTCTCCTCTCCCTGCTAAAATTCTTCAATGATCAGTAAAGAGTGGTTATTCTAAGCAAAGATGACTAATTTTTAAAAATCTAACTCTGTTTCAATAAGAGTGCTGAGGTTATTTTCTTTTAATCAAGAATTTACTTCAGAACACACAAAAAATGTGAATATTGTTTTAACCCTGTCACAGGGCACTAATAAAAACAGCAATATTGTATAGTGTTATTTTGATAACACAAATTGTCCTCAGGAGAAAACTGCATGTTATTGAATGTTAGGAATGATATATGCCAATATATTCATCTAGGCATGGAATAACCATTATAATTACTATACTTGGATGATTATGTCAAAAATTTTTGCAGAGAAGAATGTGTTTTAGATGAATGTGCAAAAATTTTATCGTATATTATACTACACTCAGTTTCACGCAGGCTGTCCAGGTTGTTTTATCTGCATGCTGAAAATATAATGTATTTTTTATCCTCTTCTATTATAGAATATTGTCAAAGGACATTAAAAAACCCATAGAGTGCAGCACATAATTTTAGTTGTCACTAGAAATGAAAAATGTCCCAATTCCTTTTATGAACTGAGCTATCTTTGAGGGCATCAATCTCACCAACTGTTCTAGGCTATCACTGGGTGATAGAACCTAATTGCTCCAAGCTCATATTGAAAGCAATAAGGTGACATATTGTAAAATAAAACTCCTGGTGAGTGCATTATGTTGAGGACTAATGTAATGATAATGTTCTAAAAGTTCTACATGTGACTAGGTCTTTGAGCTATAATCACATTACACTTTCTTCCTTAAACTGTTTATTATATGAAGAGCATACATATGACAAAAGACCAATTATTGTGGTGTTCTTAATATGCTATAATTTTCTTCTTGCAGATAAAGTATAATGGATGATGGACAAATTCAGCATTAAAAGCTGAATAATAAATAGAAGATAATTTCCTACTCATAGACTTGGACATGCATAAACAGGCTTTGTAAATTCCAGATTTCCAGATGAAATATCCAGTCTGTGCTTCTGCAAATATATTGACCCTTTGATTAACAACCTATTAATTAAAATAAGGAGAACAACTCTTTAATATTTCTTCCTGACCTCATTTGGCTTGTCCATGCATTTATTAATATAAAATGTTATAAATGTTATAAAAAGGCTAATGTCTTGTTCAGCAAACTGAACTACTTATCTGGACAAGTAGGTGGGGGAAGGAAATTTAACACCAGGCTCCAAAATTCTTCTTAAAGGGTGCTACTTTCCTTTAGGAAAACACCTTGATAAGCTATGTAGAGTGAAGGTTAGTCCCTGAGGACACAGGCAAATAAGAGACAGATAAAAGAATGCTTACAGCATTTTGAAATAGTCTCACTACATTAGAAACAAGCAGGGCTTTGCAGCAGGTAGAGTGAGGAATGGTGTGCAGGGATAACCAAGAGCAGAGGAGAAGCCAAGCAACTTGCTAGGCTGACAAAGAACTCAAAGGAACCTAGCTTTCTAAATTTGCATTTGGGGTTGTTTTTGTTATTGTGATGTAGGAAGCCTAAATTTCCTCAATCCTTTAGTGTAGTTTGCATAAATGCTTTGTTTGGGCTAGAAATTTATGAAAGAGGCTCAATGTCCATCTTGTTTGCATGGTACAGAACAAGACAAACACGTGACTGATGTGGCATGAATCCATGAACTGAGCTAAATTAGGGACAGCAAAGGCTTCAAACCAGAGTTGTCCTTGATATCATCAGCCCTTGAGAACTTTTGGAAATTTTCCTACAAGTGGTGGGAGGGAACTCAAAGCAAATGTCAAAGCTCTTCAAAGACCACCAAGAGCATACCTGAAGTTTGAGCACTGGCTTTACTACTTATCCAGTGGGGGCAAACGTGACCATTGGGACCTGTGGAATATACCTGAGAGATGCGTACGAGGCTGTTGGGAATGTTTTATGGGATTTGGGCTAGTATTAGGTGATTTGGGGGATGATAAGAGGAAGTAGAGCTCAGATCTGGATTGGGCACTGTCAGGAAGCAGGGATAATTCTATAATTGGATATTTTTTAAAATCTTACCAAATAGGAGAGAGACTAGCATGAGGCTAGTTGTAATTGCTAAAGAAGCAGTAGGGATTCTGGGAAGATGGCATCGCACTAACAGGCAGATCTCAGTGCTCTCACAGAAACAATGGAGAAAGAGCCAAAAGCTGTCCAGGGGGCCTGCTTTGGGGGTCAGCAGACCAGGACGGTGCTACACAGCTCCCAGGAGGGTGAGGGACAGAGAGACAAAGAAGCCGAAATGACAAACGTGAGTTACCAAGCCCCCACGGCAGCAGGGAAGGGCTCCCCTCTCCCACCCCCAAGATATTAAGCTGGGATAAAACCCCTGGCTGGAACAGACACAGAGGGGAGGTTGGGGGGCTTTTCTTCAGTGAATTCTGCAAGCAGAGCTTGCTTTGAATCTCGGCTCTGGAGATTCAACACAGGAACACAGGAAAGCCCAGACTGAAACAGCTCCATGGAAAGGTGATCTCACTAGCGCCATCTGCTGGCCAGTCTGGAAACTGCATGGACAAAAAAAATTCTCAGTTCTCTTTGCATTCTACCTCTGGGAGAAAATCTGTGACTCACTAGTGAGTCCCTGACCCGATTTTGATGACTTAAGCTGGGCAATTTTAAAGACCTAAGGTAAGTTGAACCAAATATCAAAAAAGAGCTGTGAAAAAAAATTAGGCAATAGAGAGAGAAATTGGCTGTCAGTTTAAATTCACCAACATATTCAGGTGCCTAGACATCGACAAAAAAATTACAAGCCATACCAGGAAACAGGAAGAGATGGCCCAGTCAAAAGAACAAACCAAATATCCTGAAAAGTTACAAGATTTAATACAATTAATCAGTGATAATCACACAACTCTCTTAAATCACTTCAAAGAATTTAAAGAAAATATTACTAAAGAAACAAAAGATATTGAGATGACACTGAGAGAGCTTAAAGAACAATTTGAAAACCTGCAAAGAAAACTAACAGACTTCATGGGAATGAAAGACACGATGGGTAAGATTAAAAATACATTAGAGGCACATAAAAGCAGATTTGAATTGCTCGAAGACAGAACTGGTGATTTTATAGTTCAGATGAACTAGAAAAGACAGGAGAACAGAAAGAGAAGAGATTGGAAAAAAATGGAAGAGTCTCAGGGAATTGAATGATAATGCAAAATGCATAAATATTTGCATTATCGGTGTCCCAGAAGGAGAAGAGAATGGAAAAGGGGCAGAAAGAATATTTGAGGAGATAATGATCAAAAACTTCCCAACCCTTATGAAGGACATAAATATCAATATCCAAGAAGCACAACTCACCCCAAACAGAGTAAATCCAAATAGACCTACTCCAAGACACCTACTGTTCAAAATGACAAGTATCAGAGTTAAAGAGACGATTCTGAAAGCAGCAAGAGAAAAGTAAAGCATCACATATAAGGGAAACTCAATAAGATTAAGTGCCGACCACTCATCAGAAACCATGGAGGACAGAAGAAAGTAGTATGACATATTTAAGGTTCTGAAAGAGAAAAACTGCCTACCAAGAATTCTGTATCCGGAAAAACTGTCCTTCAAAAATGAGGGTGAGTTCAAAGCCTTCACAAACAAAAACTGATAGAATATGTCACCAAATGACCAGAATTGCAAGAGATACTAAAGGGAAGGCTGCAGCCTGAGAGGAAAAAAACATATGGTTAAAGCATATCATGGTGTTTGTAACTAGCAGAGCTATTGTATGGGTATGACAGTGGTTGGAAGGGAGTCTAAGGTCATGTATATTACTAGAAGGGAAGATAAAAACTGTAAAATGGGACTGTATAAGATAGTAAAACCTCATGTAAAACACAAATATGGGTGATATTGCATATATAAGACTGTTTTTACAAAATATAAATACAAATATCCTAGAGAGAAGAAAAAAGAATAGCACCTATGTATGGCAGGTGAGGCATAGAGCAATTGAGAGGTGATGAGTTTTGTTTGTTTGTTTTTTGTTTATTATTATTTATTGGAATAATGAAAGTGCTCTAAGAATGATTGAAGTGATGAATGCACAAATATGTTATTACTTCAAATACCATAGATTGTGATCTCTGGATGGATTTATGCTTTATTAATAGGTATCAATAAAATTGATTTGTTTAAAAAAAAAACAGAAAACTGCAAGTGTTGGAGAGGATGTGGAGAGATAAGAATGCTTATTTGCTGCTGGTGGGAATGTGGAGTTGTACAGCCACTGTGGAAGTCTGTTTGGCGGTTCCTAAGGAAGTGGATATAGATATACCATGTGACCCAGCAATACTGCTACTAGGTATATACCCAGAAGAACTAAGAGCAGTGACACAAACAGGGATCTGCACACCAATGTTCATAGCGGCGTTATTCACGATTGCCAAAAGATGGAAACAACCCATGTGTACATAAACCAATGAATGGATAAACAAATTGTGGTGTATACACATGATGAATTTTACGCAGCTATCAGAAGAAATGAAGTCGTAAAGCATATGACAACATAGATGAACCTAGAGGACATTATGTTGAGTGAAGCAAGCCAGGCACAAAAGAATAATTATTGTATGATTTCACTATAATAAACTAAATACATTGAGCAAACTCATGGAGTTAATAGCTATAATGTAAATCACCAGAGAACAGAATGTGGTTTGAGAATGGAAAGTTGAGGTTTAATCTGTGCAGAATTGGTAAAAAGTTGTTTGTGAATGTTTGGAAATGAAAAGAAATGGTGAAAGCACATCATAGGATTTGTAATTAGTAGCGCTAACATATGGGTATGATAGTGGGTTTATTTTTCTTTTTTGGAGTAATGAAAATACTCTAATATTGATTGAAGTGATGAATGCACAACTCTGTGATTATACCAAATGCCATTGATTGTTCATTTTAGATAAATTGTATGGTTTATGAATTTAAAAACTAGTAGGGTGGTTTGGGGAAAATACAGCAAATGTAAGATATAGACTACAGTTAATAGTAATATTTTGATGATGCTCTTTCATAATTTGTGACAAATGTTTCAAAACAATGCAAGGTATTGGTGGTGGGATGACGTATGTGATCCGCGTATGATGTTATGCATGTCGTTTTGTAAGTTCACAACTTTTACTATATACTTATTGTTTATGTATGTTCATGTATGAATGATATACTTTAATACATTTTTAAAAAAGATAAAAATAAAAGATAAAGCACAGAACTGTATAACACAGTGAACTCTATTGTGAATGATGGACACTATTGTTTATAACATAAGTAGGGAAGTGGGTGTGGCTCAGTGGATAGAGCCCCCCGTTTACCATATGGGAGGCCCGGGTTCGCGTCCCGAGGCCTCCTTGTGAGGGCACGCCGGCCTGAGCGGTGCGGTGGGCTGATGCAGCAACCTCACGGCAGGAAGTGGGTGTGGTGCAATGGATAGCGCACCCGTTTACCATATGAGAGGCCCCGGGTTCGCTTCCAGGCGCCTCCTTGTGAGGGCAGGCCGGCTCGCGCAGCGCCGTGGGCTGATGCGGCAGGACCTCACAGCAAGGGGGAGATAAGCAGACACAGAGAAGACACGCAGCGAATGGACACAGCAGCACAAGCAGCAAGGGGTGGGGGGATAAATAAAAATAAATAAATCTTTAAAAAAAACAAACATAAGTATAGGAATGTTCTTTTATGAACTATAACAAATGTATGACACTTATACAAGCTGATAATAATAGAGTGGTATATGAAAAAAATAGACCTAATGTAAACTATGGACAATAGTTAATAGTGCTATTTTAATAATTTTTCATCAATTGCAACAAAGGTAACTAATGGTAAAAAAACAACAACAAAAAAACGAGTACAATTACAAAAAAGTGCTACCATCAAGTGTAACAAGTGTCCCACACCAAGGTAAGGTGTTGGCGGTGGTAGGGTGTATGAAAATCCTGTCTTTTATGTATGATTAGTCTGTAAACCCACAACTTCTCTAATTAAAAAACAATGAATTAAAAAGCAGCAGCAGCAGCATTAGACACTCATTCTGGTCATTCTGTGGTTTGACAATGCTCATGACTTGGCTTCTGTTCAGTCATGATTTCAGAGTGGCCTTGTTTTTGTCGAGATCTGTCATAGTCGACAGTGGCTGCTCCATGAAACTGTTTATGTTCAGCAGGAAAACCCCAAGGCCTAGCTGTGGTGCCAGGCCAGCACTAGGCCTGCTCCTGGATGTCAGAGGATGCGTTTCTCTTTCTCACCGATTTTATCTGGACTTTTTGGGGTGGTGTGACCTCAGCTGACACTGGGTTATAGATATTCCAGCAGGTCAGGGTCCCGGTTGGTTGCAATCTAGTCTTCCCACTTCAATCATGCCATTAAAAAGAAAAAGTGGCCACACCCACACCGAGTGTAACGTGTTGATAATGGGGGAGTACGGACAAAGTGTGCCAAATGTACCCTGTGGACCACGGATAGTGGTCATAGTCTGATGATATTATCTCATAATCTGTAACAAATCTATCATGGTGTGGTGTGTTGATGCAGGGGTGTTGTATGTGATGTCTGCAAAGAGACATGATTGTTTTCTAAGTTCAAATTCTGCAATAAAAACTTATTTTAAAAAATAATAATAGGGCGGGTTGGGGGAAAAAAAAGTATGCCATGTTTTAATCAGCCAATTAGTCGGTTAGTTAGCATCTATTTGATGTCTTCTTATAACAAAGAAAGTGTAAAAGAGCCTTCTCTACAGCTTAAGATGCTCCCACCATGACACTTCCCTGCCTAAAACAGTAATCTGTCCTTGTGCAGGAAAGAGTTAACTCAGCAGGCCTCTATTGCTCAAACCCTCCACATTTCCAAGAAAGGTTTCAGAGCTGGACCTTGGCCAGCTCCTGGGAGATGAGCTTAGAGCTCTTGGACTATTCTGCCTTATCAGAGTATTTTTTGTATGCCTGAGGTCTTAAGCCGTGTGGCACCAACTTGATCAGGTAGCTTATGCCAACAATGCAATTTATGGCACACGGTTCTTTTTGTATGCCTGAGAACTTGGGCATGTGGTACCTGTTTGATCACAAAGTTTTTGCTAACAATGTGATTTATAGTGAACGCCTGTATTGACTCTGGGAGCCTGGAGTAACTGAGGTTATTCTCTCTAGCTCTGTAGGCCTACACGAACGACAGCCAACAAAAACCCTCCAAAGAGGCTCAAGTGAACTTCCCTGACTGATAACACTTCACATGTGTTGTCACACATTTTGCTGGGAGAATTAGGTGTGTCCGTGCAACTCCGCTGTAAGAGGACACCTGGAAGCCTGTGCCTGCTTCTTCTGGACTTTGCCCCATTTGCCCCTTCCCTTTGCTGATTTTCATCTTCTTGGTTGCTGTGATAAACCATAGCCAGGAAACGATTTTCTGGGTCTCAGGAGCCCTTCTAGTGAGTCATGGAGCCTGAGGGTGGTCTTGGGGATCCCAAGCTCATGCTTCCACTCCATGTCCCCGTGACAGCCAATTCCAGTCTATGTGGATTTCCTTATCTTCCTTTTTACCCCTGAATAAATTTCGATTCCCATATTCTTTTATTTTATTTATTTGGATTTTAATTTATTGAAGTATATCACTCATACACGAACATACATAAACAATATGTGTATAGCAAGAGTTGTGACCTTATAAAACAAACATACATAACATCATACAGGGCTCTCAAACCTTACCCTACCACAAATACCTTGCATTGTTGTGAAACATTTTTACCTAATGATTAAAGAGCATCCTCAAAATATTACTACTAACCAAAGTATTTTCCCCCAACCCGCCCTATTATTATTATTGTTATATCATTTCTACATGAACATACATAAACAATAAGTGCATAGTAAAAGTTGTGAACTTACAAAGCAAATATGCACAACATCATACAGAAATCCCATACATCAACCCTCCAACACACTGCATTGTCGTGAGTGATTTGTTACAAGTTATGAAAGAATATTGTCAAACTCTTACTGCTAATTATATTCCTTATCTTACATTTGGTATATTTTCCCCCCAACCCACCCTATTATTATTTTTTAAATATATTTTTATGACAGAAGTTGTAAACTTACAAAACAATTATGCACATGTGCAGAATTCCCAAACAACACCCCTCTATCAACACACCACACCGTGGTGGGACATTTGTTACAGATTATGAGATAATATCATCTGATTATTACCAGGTCCACAGCATACATTTGGCACACATTTTCCGTACTCCCCCATTATCAACAGTACATCTTTGGCACAGATGCAAGAATATTACATTATTACTGTTAACCACACTCCATAGGTCTCTCCAGTTGTATTTTTCCCATGCCTTTCCACATTCCCACCACCCTGCAATAGTGATGTATACCTGCTCTAGCTCACAAAGGAAACTCTTGCATCTGTACCATCAACCACTATTCTCATCCACCTGGGTTTACTGTGCTATTCAGTCCCTAGATTATTCTCTAGCTTTCTGTCAAGTGGCATTTACATCCCTAGACTACTGTAGCTGTTTGGCAGTTTGATGTAATTATGAATTCCAAAAATATATATTGGATTATGCTTGTAAACTGGTCTGTTAACCTGGGCATGATTAAGTTATGATTAGGGCATTGACTGGGCCACGTCAGTAGGGCGTTGAGCCCCACCCCTTGGTGAGTGGGGGAATCAAATACAAAAGGCAAGGCAAAGAACAGAGGGAGCAGTTTTGATGTCGGAGTCTTGTGCTGGAGCCCCGGGAAGTAAGAGAGCTTGGTCGTGAGGAAGGAGAGAAGGCCCCAGGATAGAGACAAGCCATTCACCTGATAGTCTACAGCTGACCTTGTGGAGGAAACAGAGGCGCTAAGCCCAGAGAGAAATGCAGCCCCGGGAAGAGAGGAACTCAAGAAGCCTGAACCCTGACAAATGTTGGCAACTGTCCTGCTCCAACACGTGGCAATGGACTTTGGTGAGGGAAGAAACTTATGTTTTATGGCCTGGTAACTGTGGACTTCTATCCCAAATAAATACCCTTTATAAAAACCAACCCATTTCTGGTATTTTGCATCAGCACCCCTTTGGCTGACTAATACAACTACCCTTTTCAGCCACATCCCTATTTATAAACCAGCTCTTACTCACTATAATGTGTTACCATCAATGCTGTACATTTCCACTCTTTCACAGTAAAGCTAATTAAAACTTCTGCATACAGTATCAGTAGTCCATCTCAGTCCTCCTCTTATCTCCTTTAAGAATCCACCACCTACCACCAGGTCTTGAAGTTATTTTCCTACATTTTCTTCTAGAAGCTTTATGGCTCTCGCTTTTATATTTAGTTTTTTTATTCATTTTGAGTGAATTTTTGTATAAGGTGTGAGATAGGGGTCCTCTTTCCTTCTTTTGCTATGGAGATCCAGTTTTCTCAGTACCATTTGTTGGATGGACTGTTCTGCCTGAGCTGGGAGGGTTTGACAGGCTAGTCAAAAATCACTTGACCATAGATGTGAGGGTCTGTTTCTGAACCAATAATTTGGTCTATGTGTCTGTCTTTATGCCAGTACCATGCTGTTTTTACCATTGTAGCTTGGTAATATGATTTAAAGTCCAGAAATGAGAGTCCTCCAACTTTGCTTTTCCTTTTTAAGATGTTTCTGGCTATTCAGGACCCCTTACCTTTCCAAATAAATTTGATAATCATGTTTTCCATTTATTTAAAAAATGCTGGTGGAATTTTTATCGGGATTGCATTGAATCTGTATATCTATTTGAGTAGAATTGACTCTTAATGATATTTAGTCTCCAATCTGTGAGCATGGAATGTTCTTCCAATTATTTAGGACTTTTTTTGGATTTCATTTAACAATGAGCTGTATTTTTCTGAATACAAGTGCTTTACATCTTTGGTTAAGTTTATTCGTAAATATTTGGGTTTTATCTGTCATATTTTATTTTCACCATTCTTTTGACACTTTTAGTTACTTCTATTGATATAATCTTCATTTCTAGACTCTCTTCCAAGCCTCTCTGTCCTGTCTTTTCAGGCTGTAGCACGTCCTTTAGTATTTCTTGCAAAGTGGGTTTCTTGGTTACAAACTCTCTCAGTTTCTGTTTATCTGTGAATATTCTAAACTCGCCCTCATTTTTGAAAGACAATGTTGCTGGGTATAGGATCCTTGGCTGGAAGTTTTTCTCTTGCAGTATCTTCAATATATCATACCACTGTCTTCTTGCCTCCATGGTTTCTGATGAGAGATCATCACTTAATCTTATTGGGTGTCCCTTACATGTTACGCATTGCTTTTCTCTTGCTGCTCTCAGAATTCTCTCTTTGTCTTTGGCATTTGACATTCTGATTAGTATGTGTCTCAGAGTTGGTCTATTTGGATTTTTTTGGATGGGAGTATGTCGTGCTTCTTGGACATGGATATCTATGTCCTTCAATAGGGTTGGGAAACTTTCTACCATTATTTCTTCAAATATTCCTTCTGCCCCTCTTCCCTTCTCTTCTTCTGGGACAACCATGGCATGTATGTTTGCACATCTCTTGCTGTCATTTAGTTCCCTGAAACCTTGTTCAAGTTTTTCCAATCTTTCCTTCATCTGTTCTTTTGTATGTTCACTTCAGAGGCCATTTCTTCAAGCTCACCAATCCTTTCTTCTGCCTCTTCAAATCTGCTATTATATGATTCCAGTGTATTTTTTAATTTCATTTATTGCACCTTTCATTCCCATAAGATCTGCTATTTTTCTATGTATGCTTTCAAATGCTTCTTTGTGCTCATCCAGTGTCTTCTCAATATCCTTAATTTCTTTAGCCATCTCATTGAATTTATTAAGGAGATTTGTTTGAACATCTATGATTAGTTGTCTCAACTCCTTTATGTTATCTGGAGGCTTGTCTTGTTCCTTTAACTGGGCCATATCTTCCTGTTTCTTGGTGTGGATTGTAATTTTTTGTTGGTGTCTTGGCATCTGGCTTACTAGAGTATTTATTCTGGGTGCAGTTTCTTTAGTTTAGGGCTTCCTGCCCTTTCTCCCTTGCTGGTTGTGTAGTAGGAGCTGAGGATGTAGTTGGTGCTGTAAGCTGTGGAGGCTCAAGCTGCCCTCAGTGACCCTAGGACCAATGAAGCTTCTCCCAACTTTCTCCTTTGCCAGGGATAGGGACAGAGCCACAGCTGTGTGGAATAATCCAAGTCGTGCAGGCCTAGACTGTAGTTGCCCAGAGAGACCAATGAAGCCTCATGTCCCTTTCTCCCCTGCCTGGGGCAGGGATGGAGCTGCAGGTGTGGGCAGCAGTCTATGCCTTGTAGGTCCAAGATGACCACAGTTGCCCCGATAGACTTCCGATTTTTCAGTCTGTGCCAGCCAACTGCACCAGCAGTTACCTGGATAGGCTGTTGCAGGACCCGTCAGCTTCCTCCCTGCTAGAGGTGGGGCTGAGCCCTGGGCTAGGGCTGCAGGCCCATCTGGGTGAAAGAAACCGGTCTCTACCATCATTGTGATTTTCAGTCAGCCTGGCTTCCCCTCATGCTGGGGGTGGAGTCAAAATGGCGGCTACCGGCCTCCTTCTAACTTGAACAGGTTCGAACTTTAGCTGTTCTTAGGGTTATATTTTAGCCAGCTGAACTGACTAATCAGTAGCTGACATTGGTGGCCAATTGTCTCTTCCTCCCCTGTTTCTGGGAAATGGAGCTTCCAGTTCCTGCCACAGAATAGCTCCTGGGGCGGCTTGCGCTGCCAAAGTAGGATGGTCACTGGCCTCTGCAGCATGGACTGTTATTTCCTGGAAAGGCTGGTGCAGCTCCCCCAGCTTCCTCCCTGCCTGAGGTGGGCCTGGGGCTTAGGCTAGAGCGGCAATCTGATCTGGATGGAAAAAAGCCGGTCCCCACCGCACTGTGATTTTCAGTCAGCCCCGCTTCCCCTCGTGTCAGGCGTGGAGTTAAGATGGCAGCTACTGGCCTATTCTTACTTGGACAGGTTCAAACTTTAGCTGTTCTTAGGATTATACTTTAGCAGCCGAATTAACTATTTAGTAGCTGAAGTTGGTGCCCAATCGTCTCTTCGTCCCCTGTTTTTGGTAAATGGAGCTTCCAATTCCAGCCACAGAACAGCTCCTGAGGCGGCTTGTGCCTCCAGTGGAGGATGGGCACCTGCCTCCGGGGCGTGGAGGCCTCCACTCACGAATCTTCTCTGCAGATGGGCAGTCTCCTCCTTCCACTCTTTCAAGGATGTTGCAGGATGCACTTCTGGTCTCCTGGAGCCCCCAAACAAGTCCTTTAGGTAGCTCTGGGTGAT
>JAQZBX010061308.1:0-17128 GCA_029593785.1 Cabassous unicinctus
AACAACAACAACAAGAGCAACAACAAAAAAAGCTCAGTCACTCCAAGGGGACACCATGGAAGAATAGAAAAAATTAATAATTGATAATATTTATTGAACATTTATAATCTTCCAGAAATTTTGCAAGCCACTGTCCATGTATTATATCACATAATCCTCAAAATTTCCTAATGAGATAGGTGTTACACTATTTTGATTTGTTGAGCTCTGTTCTGAGTACATCATATATGTTAATATATTTAATCCTTACCACAATCTTATGAAGCAATCTCTATGATCATCCTATTTTACAGAGGAGGAACTAAGGCACAGGGAGATTAAGTAATAACTCAATGTCACATTACAACATTGTGGTGAAAGAGTAGGCACCCAGGGAGGCATCTCAAAAGTTCCCCAAATTAACAACTTCTTTACTATAATCCTGGGGAAATGGTAGAAGTGGAGGAGGCATGGGTGAAGAAAAGCATAAGGCACCTAGTATTTCAAATAGAATCCCTGTACAGTTAGTGGAGAATAACAAGAAATGGAAGAACATAAACAAATAGGAACTTGTGAAGTTATGCCTAAAATTAGTCTTTAACTCTTTATTGTCATGCAGCAATATATATCCCATTTTTATACACATACACACCCACATACCACACATCATGTGCATATGGTTTTAATCATTTTCATATGAGACATCCTTTCAGAGAACACCATTTTCTAAGTGCCTCTAAGTAAACAATAATATTCATTACTTCAATATTTTATGAAGACAAATTTAAAACTTCAATTATTAATGTCTGAAAATATAATTAAATTAATATTAAGATGTCATTCAATTCAATTAAAATATTTTTAAAATTAGCAAAATAAGTAAAATATTAGTAGTTTTGAAATTTTAATCTGTAATCCCCAAAGTTTAACTGAAACAATTTCTATCAGCCTATATAATTAAATAAAGACAAATTGTTTCACATAAACCATCTCATAAATGACACCAGGATATTTTTATTGTTTTACATTTTTAGTTGAAATTGAATGTTCCATTTCCACATTGTGTTTATATAACTCTCCCAGATTCAGATTTTCAGATTTCTTGTAAAAGCAAATACAGAAAATTCAGATAATTATACTTAGAATGACTTTTAACAATTTTTGTTTTAATGCAATATGTCTGTAAAGAAAAGTTGACAGGAATGCAAGGGTGGTTCAACATACAACAATCACTCAGTGTAGTACACTATATAAATAGAATGATGGGGGAAAAAATTAATGCAGAAAAGGCATTTATCAAAATCCAGCACCATATCTTGATGAAAACACTCAGAAAAGTAGCAATAGATGGGAACTTTCTCAATAAATAAAGGTCAAGTATGAAAAACCCTCAGCTAACTTCATACTCAATTGTGAAAGACTCAAAGCTTTCCCCCTAAGATCAAGAGCAAGAAAAGGATGCCCACTTTCACCACAGCTATTCAATATTGTACTAGAAGATCCTGTTAGAGCAATTAGGTAAGAAGAAGAAAAAAAAGGTACCCAAATTAGAAAGGAAGAAGTAAAACTATCTCTATTTGCAGATGACATGATCTTATATATAGAAAACCCGAAAGAATCCACAAGAAAATTATCAGAGCTAATAAATGAGTTCAGCAAAGTAGCGGGGTGCAATATCAACACCCATAAAACAGTTGTATTCCTATACACTATCAATGAACAATCCAAAGAGGAAATTAAGAAAACAATTCCATTTACAATATCTCCCCAAATAATAAAATATATAGGACTAATTTTATCTTAGAATACAAAGGACATGTGTACTGAAAACATCCCATGTGCATGGATTGGAAGAGTTAACATCATTAATATGTCAGTATGATACAAAGCAATATACAATGCACTTTCTACTAAAATTCTAGCAGCCTTTATTTGCAGAAATGAAAAACTGATCCTCAGATTTGCATGGAACTGAAAGGGGCCCCAAATAGACAAAACAATCTTGAAAAAGAAGAACAGTGTTGGAAGACTTTCACTTCCCTTTTACAAATTGTTTAACAAAGTGACAATAAACAAAACAGTGTGGTACTGACACAAAGATAGAAAAACAGATCAGTGGAACAGAATTAAAATCCAGAAATAGACTCACACATATATGCCCATTTGATTTTTGACAAGAGTATTAAGTACATGCAGTGGGGAAAATGATGTTGGAAAAACTGTATATCTACATGCAGAACAATGAATTTAGGTCCTTACCTCATACCACATACAAAAATCAACTCAAAATAAATCAAGGACATAAATATAAGCGCTAAAACTATAAAAACTCTTAGAAGATAACATAGGGGCAATTCTTCAAGACTTGGAATTAGGGAATGGATTCGTAGATATGACACCAAAAGCATGAGCAACATGCTTTTGAAAGAGAAACAACAGATAAGTATGATTTCATCAAAATTAAAAACTTTTGCAGGAAATTTTGAAGGAAATTATCAAGAAAGTGAAAAGACAATTGACACATGGAAGAATATAGTTTTAAACCATGTATTGGATAAAGACTTAATCCAGAGTATATACTAAAAGAAAAAGCTTTTACAATGCAACAGCAAAAAGGCTGACAACCCAATTTAAAAATAGGCAAAGGACTTGAAAAGACATTTCTCAAAAGAAGTTGTACAAATGGCCATTAAACACATGAAAAGATGCTCAACATCATTAGCCATTGGGGGAATGTAAATTAAAACCACAATGAGATACCAATTCACACCCTCAAGAATGGCTATTATTAAAAAAGAGAAAAATGCCAAGTGTTGAAAAGGATGCAGAGAAATTGGAACTCTTGTGCATTGGCGTAAATGTAAAATGGTGCAGCCACTGTGGAAAGCAATATGGCAGTTTCTAAAAAAGCTAAATATAGTATTACAATTTGACCCTTTAAATGGCAATCAATCCCACTTCTAGGTATATACCCAAAGAAAATGAAAACAGGATCAACGATATTTATAATCAGTGTTTACAGCAGCATAATTCACAGTACTCAAAAGTGAGACCAGTCCAAGTGCCCATTAACAATTGAATGTATAAACAAAATGTGGTACATACACAGATGGTGTATTATTCTGCCATAAGAAAAAATGAAGTTATGAGACATACTGCAACATGGAAGAATCTTAAAAACATTATGTTCAGTGAAATAAGCAATAAGCAAGGTATATACAGACAAAAATTGCATGACGGCAATTATAAGAGAAGACTAGAAATAGCAAATTCACAGAGATAGAAATCAGATTAGAAGTTACCAGGAAAAAAGAAAATAGGAGACAGAGAGAGGGGGAAGTGTTTATTTGTAAAAGTGAAAAATAATAAATTTTAAAAATTGTCTTTGTTACCAAAAACACCAATTTAAAGTTTCTTCTAAAAGTAGAATGCCTAAGATAGGATTGCCAATTGTCATATCATGTAGTTTTCGTGTGTAGAACTATGAAAATTAGTTTTGTTTACATTGGAATGAAAGATAGAAAATATCAAATGAAATAAAGTATGAAAATGTTTTTCTACCCTTTATTTTGACATCTATCCACCACCTAATATATTGAGACCAAATGCCTAAAGACTTCTCAAGAATCAGTGTCTTTGCCAATAGAAATAACATTTTGTCATAATGGCTTGAGAATCATCTTAAAAATCCATAATAATGATCTTTTTTGTTACCAAAAAGGTTTACTTTGAAAAGGCTGGAACATGAATTTGTCCCTGAGCAAAGCCTCGTTTTGAAAAACTTAAAGAGTTGCTATTGATTCACAATATATATTTTGGGTTAAAAGGACAAATTTGGGCATCAACAAAATATAGCATCAATTTCCACCTTTCTTCTTTCCAAACCATATGGTATCAAGGTAGTATTTTAAACTCTATGTATTGATTTCCTTCTCTGTGGAATGACTTCTGACTACCTATATTTTAGCCACATTTTTAGGATTAATTAAACAGAAAAGATAAGTTGAGATTTTTGAATAAGTAAAAATGATTACTCGGTGTCTCCAATGGAAACCTAAATATTATTTAGAGAAGCGACCAGCAAACTACAGCCCAAGGACCAGCCAACAAATTTGTAGATAAAATTTTATTGTAACACAGTCACATCATTCATTTATCTTGGCTTGAGTAGTTGTGACAAAGACCTGAAAGCTCACAAGCCCTAAATATTTATATTTGGCCCATTATAAAAGAAGAAGTTTGCTGACCCTTGATTAGAGCACACCATTTAGGTATCTGATTTTATGAGAATTGTATCTTCATTGTCTATGGGCAATTTTACAATTCTGTAAATTGTAGATAACTGAGGGCAATGCAGATAATTCTCATCCGTAGATGTGCAAATACATTCTGCCAAGAGATGATTTCCCTTTTCCTATGGAAAAAAAACAATTCCAACACCTTTTATAGATTGATTTCTGCATTCCTTTACTCCATATAAATTTGTGGTTGTTTGATTTCTCCTTTGAATTTGCTCTAATAATATTCCTGCTTCTTTAATTAATTAATGACATAAAATCTTTGACAAATGTTCAGTGTAATCTCTGTATGAGGGTCATGATTCTATCTACCTTTGAAAATTATCCTTTAATATGTCTGTACTCCCAATTTTGCATTTTTTGTTCTTTTATATATTTCAGAGAAACAAAAAGTCATTAACAAAAAGTTAAAATTTACAAAAACATAGTTATCATTGATTTTTTCCACTGCAGGTTTAATATAAGATACAAGAAATTCATGAATTTAAAATATCAAATTTCCTAATTTCATAATACCATCTATTTTAATATGCTTTTAAGTGAAAACATTTAATATGAAAGTACCCAAATTTGGAATTATAAATTAAGGAAAAAAAACCAAACAACATGTGGGATCATAAACCAAGGTTTATTATTTTTCAGTCCTACTAAGATTTTAGTCTTGGGAAGAAATAAAATGTTAATTACAATTAAAAGTTACAAAGCGACCATGTTGTCATTAGAAATAAATTATAACATTAAATTTTGGCATGCTACCAATTTACAGTCAATGGACTCACAAGTAAAGATTTCTGTTGAAAAAAACAAAACAAAACAGAAGAATTATTGCTTTAATATCTAGTCTAATTATTAACAGCATTTCAGTTTTATTAAGTTGGAATTCATCTTGGAATCAATAAAGATTGAAACATTTTAAGTTTTACACAGACACATAACTATTGTGACAAGAGTACATAAATCACATCACACATTCAACCTTTAAAATAAATTTTCGAAAACATTTTTCCCACCTTTTTATCCATGAAAATTTCATGTTTGAATTATTTTTCATTGTAATTTTGTAATTTAGAAGGTGACTTTTCCACTTAGGCAATAATTTTTAAGACTCTGAATCTCAGAGGACTAATTTTAACTTAGTTTATACATTTGTTCAACTCACATTTTAAAGGTCCCTGCCCTGTTTCAGAAATTACACATATTTATCTGTGTAAACAGAAAGATTAACTCACACATATTAAACAGAGTTACTCATGGTTAAAAGTGATAGCTTAAGATGTCTATAGTCATAGAATTTAAAATTTTGTTTGTTCAGCTGTCTTTCTTTTAGCTATTCCTATAGGGAGAGAAGGACTCTGGAAAGCCAAAGCAATTTTTTTTTAACTCCATGCTCCCCGCTCCCACATCTAAACTATTGTAATTTATCTCTTTGCTTTCTTTCTGGATCAGGATTCTTTATAGTTTACAGCTGAAATATATAGGAATCTATTAATTGATGCTTTAGCTAGCTGTCTTCTTGATCACCAAGTGAACCTAGAATCTTCAGTGGTATAGGGCCCATAATCTTCCCTCATGCCAGTTCCTGTTTTCTATATTCTATTACAAATACAGAAAAGTTGTCTCCTGCTTTTGAGCTTTTGGGCTTAAATCTGCAGGCAACTTAGATAATCACTATATGGTGGAGCAACCTCAAGAGCCTTTCTATTTCACGTGAATTGTGTGTAATAAAACTGAGGGGAAGGGTACACATTCCAAACTATTATTCCCCACCACTCTATCTCTTTCAGCAAAGGACTCATGAGGCCAAAAGAAGATGGATACCAAAATACCAAGCACCTTTCTATCTCCAGACACCTATGTAAAATCTCTCTCTGCAGTCACCAAAAGCACACAAAAAACTCAACGTCTTTGTTTTCCAGAACAAAAGGAGAATGAGTATATAAAAGATGTGAGAGAGGAAGAAGCGCTTAGATTCTCTTCACTTCCATTTCTTTTTTTCTCTTTGCTTTATTTTGAATGTACTACCCTGCAAATCTCAAGAATATGAGCTGAGCAGCTCAATTCCATAAAGGATGATGAAGTTCTGAATCAGTGAACTTATTCCTGATCCTTCTCATCAAGTCGATGCCAAAGTCAGGTATCACTTTCTCCTCCAGGTCAGTCCTGATTTCTGAGGCAGAAATTTTAGGATAAAAGATATCTAGATACAAGACAAAATATTTTTTTCCTATTACTCTTTTCTTCTCAAAATATTATTAAACAATTTTCAGATATTATCTCATTGGTCTCAGCTCTCCTCCTATGTAATGAACTCTTTCAATACTCTGAGCTAAATGGGTTCTCACATTTTATGGGGCTATAGAAAGGGTTTTACATACAAAAGGGTTACTACCTCAAAAAAGAAGTAATGTTCTAGGTATTTCATAATCTGTCCTGAGAAGCATCCAATTATAACTCCATTACATAATTATGACAATTTTAATGGAAAGGTGCTTCTATGTCCTTCAGTATGAGCTGTAAAAGCAAGCTGACGTGATTTTTAAACCAAGATTTCTCAATGGAACTTTTCAATCACTGCATGCTCCATTTGCTGTAATTATGTGAAATTTGTCTTTCTGAGAAAGATATACACATAGCTTGGCATAGCTTTCCTGAGAAAAAAATAGTGAACAGTCACAATTTGTTATGTCCATCTTTTTTTCCCTCCAAAAAGAGAAAAACATGAGAGTAAGTGTTAAAGGATTATAGGCCTATAAAACCTAATTCACCTAGGTCTCTTGCTACTCAGATTTTAAAGGAAGCTCTAACAATCCACAAGAGTGATAGAAAGAGATTGAGAGACACATTGCCTCCTGCATGCTTTTCAGAAAGAAAATTGAGCAACCCACAAGTCATCAAATAAATTAGGAGGCCACTTCTTCCCTTCTCTACTTTATTGCCCATTGCCTTTGAATCTCAGCTGGATGTCTACTGCCCTGTTCCTAATTTTTTAGGCAGATGGAATGCTGGCTTCTCTCCTTCCTCCATCTCTACTTTCCCTCCTTTTGCCATCCTTTCTCTCCACCCTCCTTTCTTTCTCAATTAAAAAATACTTGAATCAATTTAAAAATGCATATTCTTAAAAGCATTTGGTATGGAAATTGGGAAAGAAGAGATGGTGAAAGATGAAATATAGCTGGATGTATTAGACAACATTATGAGAAAATTTTCTTAATAAGAAGGTTTAATGTTCATGTTTATTGAACTCACTTTATTATTTTGTAATATTATTTTACATTTCCTGCTTACTTCCTAGTCATATCCCTGTTTTCTTCCATTTATGATGTTTGCTAAAGCTATCAAAATTTTAAAAATTATATTCTCCTTATGTAACTTAGGGTTTATACATTTATTTTTAAACTCTTCCTGTTTTCTTTTAAATAGTTCGAAAGCTATTTGAACTTTATTTCCTCATTAAGATAAAGAAGAAAGCAATAAGTTCTGAATAACCTTTGTGATTACAAGGTATTTATCATGGTTTTATTTTTTCTCTTGCCTCTTAACCCTGCCTCCACATTAACAACATCTGCAACAATATCAACAATACATTTTATGTGCTTAATTTCTTTTATTAATTTTATTGTTTATAAAATAAGAACAATTCTATTTGCTTAGCCTTTTGTTCATCACTAGATTAATAGAATGCTTTCAACCTGAACCAGTATTACTAGATATACAGTATAGGATTAATGGTAAGTCATTCATTGCTATTGAGTATACATTGCTACAACCTTTTTAAGATTAGTTTTTCAATATGTATCAAACTCTTAAATTTTTCTCTGATACTATTAAAACCATTGCATTTTTGGTATTTAGTCCTAAAATGATACACATGAACATGCCTGAAAATTTTTGCTAAAAGAATAATATTTTTACATTATATAAAACAAAACACCAGAAGCATTCTTCATGTACATTAATTTTGTGTTTATTAAACTGATAATGCAATATCTGTAATATTGAATAGCATGCTGATGGATTGCATGGGTAAATATTTAATTATCTAAAGAATAAAAGATCATCACCCACTAGAAGAATAAAATGCACATTTATAAAATATGAAGTCTAATTGGATTTTGTTCAGAAACATAAATATTCATGTAAAATGCATATATTTATATGCATAAATTTAATGTCATATATTTTAATGGGAGATGGCACATCAAAATGTTAACATTGTTTTGGTGAATGTGGCATGATTTTTTGTGATTATTGTTTTCTTCACTATACTTCTCTTTACTTTCATGTTCATTACAATAAATAATTAGTTATTCTTGTATTAATTAATACAAGATCAAGATTTTAAAATTCCAAATTAGAATCTAGAAAATAGAAGATACTCCTGTAACTACAAAATTATTAAACAATTTTTGGCATAAGAGCATCTTAAGCAAATCACAAGCAGAAGGAAATATTTTTAATATATCTTATCATTTAAGTATTAATATCCAAAATATATAGAGAACTTTTACAAATTGATTAAAAAAAAATAAACACCCCAACACGAAAATGGTCAAATGATATAAACAGGAAACTTGCAAAGGAGCAAATTTCAAATAGCAAGACATGCAACAATATCAGGAAAATAAAAATGAAAGCAATACTTAAGATCAGGAACAAGACAAGAATTCCTCTCTCATCACTCTTTTTCAGCATTGTACTATGTGATAGCTAATGCAATAAGAAAAAATAAGGCAAAAAAAGGAATATAGAGTGGAAGAAAGAAATTAAAGTGTTTTTTATTATCAATGATAATTATCTATGTAGAAAAATCACAAGGAATCACCCAAAAACTCCTGTAACTAATGAGTTTACAAGATTTATATACAAAAGTCATTTGCTTACCTATGTACCAATAATGAACAGTTGGAACTTGGAATAAAAACACAATGCCATTTACATTAGCAGAAAAATTAAATTAGATATAAACTAAATATATAAAAGATTTATAGTAGAAAACTACAAACTCTGATGAAAGAAATCAGACGATCTACATAAATGGAGAGCTATTCCATGCTCATGGATAGGAAGACTTAATATTATTAAGATATTAATTCTCCCAAGTTTAGTTTATAAATTCAATACAATCCTAATCAAAATCTCAGCAAGTTATTTTGTGGATATAAAAAAACTGATTCTAAAGTTCATAAGGAAAGGTAAAATATCATACTGAAGAACGAATTCAGAAGTCTGACACTACTGAATTTCAAGATTTACTATGAAGCTATAGAGATGAAGACAGTGTAGTTTTGATGAAAGAATAAACAAGTAGATAAATGGAATAAAATAGAGAACCCAGAAGTAGACCCACATAATCATAATAAACAAACTTTGACAGTGGAGAAACGTCAGTCTTTAATCAATGGAGATAGTACAGTCTTTTCAACAAATACTACTAGAACAACTGGACATTCTCATGCAAAACAATGAATCTAGACTCAAATATGACACCTTTCTCAAGTATTAACTCAAAATATATCATAGACCTAATGTAAGATGCAAAGCTATAAAACTTCTAGAAAACAGCAGGGGAATTTCTAGATGATGTTGGGATTGGCAATAACTTTTTAGAAACAAAACCAAAATCATGATCCATGAAGGAAAAAATAATTATAAGTTGAACTTGATTAAAATTTAAATCTTTTGTTCTGTGAAAGACATTTAAGAGAATGAAAAGACAAGCCATAGATTGGGAGAAAATATTTGCAAAATACACATCCAATAAAAGACTTGTATTCAAAATACAAAGAACTCTTAAAATTCAACATTAAGAAAACAAATAATCTAATAAAAAATTGGCAAAAGTTTGGTGTAGACACATCATCAGAGAAGATAGAAAGATGTCAAATAAACATATGGAAATATCCTTAACATTATATATCATAAGGGAATTACAGATTAACACAGTGAGATGACACTACACATGTTAGGATGTACTTCAGAAAAACGTTTTTAAATTTAATCTATCCCTGTGGGTGTGAACGCATTGTAAGTAAAACTTTTGATGAGGTTACTTCAGTTAAGGCATGAACCAGGATGGTTCTTGATCCTATTACTGCAATCCTTTATAAGAGATTGAAATTTAAACAGGGAGAGAGAATGTTACAGGAAGGAAAAAGCTACATCAAGGAGATCCAGAAGAGAAGGGAGAGACAAGGAGATGCCGCCATGTGCCTTGCCATGTGAAGGAGGAGCCAGCCGGCAGTGAATCCCAGAATGCTGGCCTTCAGGAAGAAAGCATTGCCTTGGTAATGCCTTGATTTGGACCTTCTATTAGCCTCAAAATTACAAGTTAATAAATTCCCATTGTTTAAGCCAACCTATTTCATGGTATTTTCTTGAGCAGCCTAGGAAACTAAAGCATATAGCTAACATTGAAAATACTGACAACACCAAATTCTGGTCGGGTTGTGGAGCAACAGGAACTCTCACTCATGACTGCTGTGAATACAAATTGGTACGGGCAATTTGGAAGACAGTTTGGCAGTTTTTTACAATGTTAAGCTATAGGATCCAGAAATCATGTTTCTAGATATTTACTGAAATGAACTTAAAACTGATCTCTGCACAAAAACTTGCTCATGAATACTTGTATCAGCTTATTCATATTTGTCACAAAAACTGAAGCAATCAATATATCCTTCAATGGTGCATGGATAAACAAAGTAGGATACAGGCATACAATGGAAAATTATTTAATAATAAAGATAAATTAGCTATCAAATCACAAAAACACATGGAGGAATCTTAAATGCATATTGCTAAGTGAAATAAGCCAGTCTCTAAAGGCTGCATACTGTATGTCTGCAACTGCATGACATTCTAGACAAAGCAAACACCAGCAGTTCAGGGAGATGCATAAAGGGAAGAAATGTGGAACACAGGACATTTTTAGGACAGTGAAACTATTCTGTTCAATACTGTAATCGTGGATACATGACATTATGCATTTATCAAAACTCATAGAACTGTACAACACAAAGAGTGGTCCCTAATGTAAGTTAAGGACTTTGTCAATAATAGTGTATCAATATTGTTTCATCATTTGTAACAAATATACCACATTAATGAAGATTTTAACAATAGGGAAAACTGTGTGCAGTGGGATAGGGAAGAGGGGGGTATTGAAACTGCATTTTTTGCATAAATTTTCTGTAAACCTGCAACTGTGCTAAAAAATAAAATCTATTAAAAAATCTCTGAGTAACAATAATATACCCGTTTTCACCTGTCAAGTTGGCAAATTAATAAACAAGCAAACAGAGAAATGTTAAAACTCAGTTCTGGCAAGGACGGGGTGTCTGGCAGGGAAGGGAACTCTCTAGACAACAGATGGTAGGGTGTGAATCACTTCAGCCAATTTGGAGGATAAACTAGTAATTTTTACCAAGATAAAAAATAAATATATCCTTTAATTTACCAGGGTACATATTCCCAAGAAATGCAATCTCCAGTACAGAAGGATATATGTATTATGCTTTTTCAACATTGCTTGAAGTGCTATGAATCTGAAACCATCTGAATGGTTATAGTCTAACCATAATGTAGCTAAAAGACCTGGAGGGATTTCCATGGTGTAATGTAATTAGAGATGGAAAATCAATTTATCAAAATTTGTATTTCCTCAAATTCCATTTGTATAAATAAATGACTGCTATGGATTGAATCATGTCCCCAACTAAGACATGTCCAAGTACTAACCCCCAGTCTTGCAGATGTGAAGCCATTTGCAAATAGGATTTTTGATGTTATTAGTTTAGGTGAAGCCAAACTGTATCAGGGTAGACCTTAGTCCAATATAACTAAAGTCTTTATAATGAGAGGAAATTGGGACACAGTAGGTGGAGACAGATGGGGAAAGGGTCGACTGTGTGACAGAAGCAGGCTTGAGCTATGGATGTCCAAAAGCCGCCACCAGCATGCTACAGACTTCACAGAAAGCATGGTCCTGCCAACATCTTGATTTTGGACTTCTGGCCTCCAAAACTGAGAGAAGATAAAATTTTTTATCATATAAGCCAACTAGTCTGTGGTACTTTGTTACAGCAGTCCTAGCAATCTAGACAACAACCATAAAAAACAATATAATTACACCTTTATAGGTATGTTTGCATTTGTGTAACATGGAAAAAATTGTGAAAATATTACACCAGGCTATTAACATAGTCTACTGGAAGTTAGGATTTATTGAAACAGAGCTGATAAAATATATGGGAAAAAGAGAAAAAGGAAAAATAAGCATGGAATAATGTTTAGTGAAGATAAACAGTATACAGTACTACTTCTGATATTATTGTTGCAATATAAAATTTTAATAAACATTTGAACAAGGTCTAGAATGTAAGTTGCATTAAGTAAAGCTGTTTTGATTAGATGGTGTTTTGTGGGTAATTTTGTCACTGCACTTCTGTTGTATTGTTCTTACAATATTGCAATAAACTCCTATTATGAACTGCAAAACATTGACACTTGGTTTGTAAGATGTGGAAAGAAACTTGTCAGCTATGTTCTCTGTTATGTATTTTTAATTGTGTTCCCTCAAACGATATGTTCAAGTCCTAACCCCTGAATCCATGAATGTAACTTCGTTTGGGTAGTGGGATCTTTGAAAGTGTTATTAGTTAAGATGAGGCCAAAGTAGATTAGGGTAGACCCTTAATTCAATGACTGCTGTCCTTATAAACAAAGGAAGTTTGGACACAGACAATAAGAGAGAATGAGAGAGAAGGCCTTGTGACAGAGGACAGACAGTAAGTTATGCTACCATGAGCCAAGGAATGCCATGGGATGCCAACTACCCATCAGAAGCCATAAGAGAGGCATGGAAGAAATTCTCCCCTTTACGACGAAATAAGGCCCTGTTGACCTATTGATTTCGGACTTCTAGCCTCTCAGAACTGTGAGAGAATACATTTCTGTTGTTTAAGCCAACTGTTCTGTGGTACTTTTTTATAGCAGCCCTGGTAAACTAAGAGACTTTTCTTTTCTTTCCCTTGAGGATACAGTCTGCTAAATCCAGAAACTGGGCTTGACAATCAGCACCTATTTCCATTTTATACCTCTTTTTAATAGAGACAATACAATGTATGATAGTACAGGTTTAACATTCTATTCTGCTTTGGGCTGACTCTTCCCACAGTCAGCATCTGTAAGTAAACTGCAGCCAAACTGGACTCTGGCTCTTTTTTGAATGCCTCAACTACATGTTTATCTCCGAGCCTTTGAATTTACCATTTCCTTTGCCTAGATATCTCTTTGTACAAAGAGCCACAGTACTTGGATCCTCCTATCATTCAGGTAGCTCCTCAAATACCTTATAATCAGTATCTTCCCTAATCTCTCTAAGTAAAAGAAAGATCTCCACTCTTCATACCATCTTTTAACTCCCTAATCTCCTGTATTAATTTTCTTAACACTTATCATTACATGACACTTTGCATGCTTATTTATTCCATTTATTTCCCAAATTCTCTCTAATAGCATACAAACTCCATGAGGACTTTGTTTTGTTCACTGTGGTATTTTTATTTACTAGATAGTATTAATAACAATTGCCAGGTAAATACTGTTTGAATGAATTGGTTAGTGATTTTAAAGGGACAAGAGAAGAAAGAAGAAAATGCTGGAATGTAAGACCTCTTGGTGCCTTTTTCTAAAGTCTACTTATTTAAGGAGATAATCCAGGGGTTATTCAGGGTCTAGATGGGGAGGGGAAAAGTGTAAGTAAGCATTTTGGTTTTGTTTTTCTTTGAGATCAAGAAAAGTAAAAAGAGATTGTCTCAGGATAGGAAAGGGATGGAAGTTGTTAGCGTCCTTGAAAGTTGGATACTTGTTCCCACCTCCACCGTCCTCAACTCCCACAACACCCTGGAGATAAGCAAAGAGCTCAGTGACATGGTTCACTGAATGAGGTTATACACTAGAAAATTAGTTTTCAGTTTTTGAAAATATTCTCTGGCTCTAGTTTTCTATAGCAGAGGAGACTACTGAACACTGAAGGAAGGATATGGACTTGAATAATGTGGATATCTTGCAAGCATGATGGGCTAACGACTAAGATCCTTCAACCTTTTCTCTGGATACTATATATGCGTCTTCAATTACATAACCCAAGGAAAGGGGGGGAAACACCATATTATTTGAAACTGAATTTTTACTCACCCAGCAGAAAAAGACCTTGGAATTCTATTTGAGTTAAATTAAGTAAATTTAGGAAGGTGATTTTGGCCTGTCACTTTTTTTCACAAACTTTTAAATATTATGCTCCTCTGCTGTTTATAATATAAATGTACACATTCTCTCTCTTCTCTCTCTTTCACATTTTTTCTCTCACACATACAAACATACACACTCTACAAAAGTGTAAATCAAGTGGGCTGATATAAATATCTAACTAAACACAAATATTTTCAAAAAAGCTTTAGGTTATGTAAGTTCCATCTTCTTTCTATTACCAGAGAAAATAGTCTATGCTGCAGAATATTTGAGGACTTCCATAAACTCATATTACATGTAATACTATGAAAGCTGAAGTGGTTTCTTTTTGTACATGAACTATGCCTTAAAATGACTGAAGTCAGAAAGTCAGATTGATGCTTAACAGTATGGTGGACTTTCTCTTACAATACTACAGCAAAAAATAAAAAAATGAAAAAAAGAAGATTTTGCTCATAGACTAATTATCAGGGTGTTCTGGTGATTTACTGTTTCATATTTTAAAAATGTGACATTTCTTGCACACCAGTGTTTTATTTAGTAAGGCTTATCCCTGCAAAAGTAGGGTACCATCTCTGAAATTTCTAAGAACTCTTGTGAAGCATACTTACATGGACTATGAGCAGATGACTACTCTTGAATTTGAAGCTAACTTTATTTTTAGGTCATTCATCTGTGAACACTATGCAGAATTTGTGTGCTGTGTTGAATATGGACTTTCAAAAGCCACTAATTTATAGAGGAATAAAAATGAATTCTGATGAGATTAACTTACTTTAAAAAATATATTAGATGTTGGTTGAATACTCCAGAGCAGATAGATACAGAGTAGTCAACAGAAGGTTCATGCAAGAAGAGAGAACTGAATAAGTAAATTCTAAAAGTTTTCTTTTAAGATTAATTTCTCTGTCTCAGGACATAATATAGAAAAGAAAGGCAAAGAAAGAGATAGAACGATGGTAGGACAACATTATGAATGGAATTAACAGCACTGAGTTATATATTTGAATGTGGTTAAAAGAAGAAATATTAGGTTGCAGATATGTTATGAGAATAAAAATTTTAAAAATCCATAGGGCTGCCCAACATAAACTGTGAACCATAGACTACAGTTAATAGTATAATTATAATAATATTTTTCATCGATTATTACAAATACTATACTAATGCAAGTGTTAATAATGGGGAGTGTATGGGAACTCTGTATTTTCGTTATGATTTTTCTGTAAACCTAGAACTTTTCCACTGGAAAAAAAAAGATCTCTGCTCCTAAAGCAGACAACTCCAGTAACTATCATGGGATATCTGAGTATCTAGGTTTTGAGGAGTAATAGAAACCAGAGAACATTACCAGATACCTGGTGAAAAAACTGTCTTCATTTAAAATTGGATTAGACACCAAAGCACAGAGAACACTGGCCCTGGGTATTTTAGATTCAGAAGGCATGATTCAGGTCCATTTTCAACAGGTGCAAGGAGGCATAAACTTGAATGGCATGATGGACATCATGTCCAACCTGACATAACTCAACATTCCTCAGAAAATGGGGTAAAAGAAGGGGAGGAATAGGAAGAAGCTGCCTTTCTCCATGCATGAGGAAATCTAGCCACAGAAGCTGATTTCTGTTCCATCGGAGTAGGCAATGCCAATTAGGGAATTTTGGAACTTGTCATAGCAGCTGTCAGTCTAGAGGCATTTTGGAAGTCAGATTTGAGGATCCCTCCCTGAGAGTGGGCTAAAAAGATGAGGGACTTCACATACAATACCTAGTATACTCATCTATTAATCTTGTAACAGACTGCTGACATGATACATAATCTAGGAGCTCATCCTGCAAGTCAAGGGAGCCTTGTCCAGTCTAGAGGAGGAACATTTCCAAGATGGCTGCAAAACTTCAGGAAAGCCCAAAGCACTCTGCTGATTTTTTTTTTGCTTTTGGGGGGAAGATGGGCATATGGTAGATTTTGCCCATTAAAAAGGATGCAGAAATAGTAATGAGAAATATGACCTGTTTGGCTTCAGGAAACTGAAGAGAAAACAGAAAGATAAGCTTTTTGCTTGCCCCATAAGAGTTTAGGCTCAATCTATACCCAATTTCTTCTCTCCTCAGGGCAGTTGGGAATCAAGAAGGGACAGAAAAAGCAACAGGAAAACCATGATAAATTCCAGGCTTGGGTGAGGAGAGTGGCAGGCTCCTCATGTTACAACATTCCACCAACACCATGGTGAATGCTGAGAAAAAGTACTAACTTCTAATCTGGATCCTAGAAACATAGAAGAGCTCAGTGATTCTAAGAATCAGAAGGGCATGGCAAAAAATTGGGGTCAGGAACCAGCTCACACTCCCTGCTAATGTTGAATCATTAGGTAGCTGCCTTCATGCCAAAGATAACTAATTACCAACTTTTCTCACAACCACTGGCAGCTTTCTCTGGGTGGGATGGTGCTAATGTTGGAGGAAGAAAATTGTTCTCAATTAGGGTTACATAGCCAGCTCTTGGCAATGAGAAGGCAAATATAAAACTCGCAGACATGAGGGGAGAAAAAGACCTAATGTCTGGGAAATTCACCTCCTGACAGAAAATTGATCTGTGTTCTA